>JANJGN010001405.1:72500-145731 GCA_026770705.1 Isurus oxyrinchus | reverse complement strand
GAGATACTGGCTGGGGAGATAGAGAGAGACACAGTCTGGGGGGAGAGAGAGAGAGAGAGAGACTGGCTGCGGAGAGAGAGAGAGACTGGCTGGGGAGAGAGAGGGGGAGAGAGAGAGACTGGCTGGGGAGAGAGAGGGGGAGAGAGAGTGACTGGCTGGGGAGAGAGGGGGAGAGAGAGAGACTGGCTGGGGAGAGAGATGGGGAGAGAGAGAGACTGGCTGGGGAGAGAGATGCGGAGAGAGAGACAGACTGGCTGGGGAGAGTTGAGGGGGAGAGAGAGACTGGCTGGGGAGAGATGGGGGAGAGAGATTGGCTGGGGAGAGAAAGAGAGACTGGCTGGGGAGAGAGGGGCAGAGAGAGAGTGACTGGCTGGGGAGAGTGAGGGGGAGAGAGAGAGAGACTGGCTGGGGAGAGAGAGGGGTAGAGAGAGAGAGACTGGCTGGAGACAGAGAGGGGGAGGGAGAGAGAGAGACTGGCTGGGGAGAGAGAGGGGGACTGGCTGGGGAGAGAGAGGGGGACTGGCTGGGGAGAGAGAGGGGGACTGGCTGGGGAGAGAGAGGGGGACTGGCTGGGGAGAGAGAGGGGGACTGGCTGGGGAGAGAGAGGGGGACTGGCTGGGGAGAGAGAGGGGGACTGGCTGGGGAGAGAGAGGGGGACTGGCTGGGGAGAGAGAGGGGGACTGGCTGGGGAGAGAGAGGGGGACTGGCTGGGGAGAGAGAGGGGACTGGCTGGGGAGAGAGAGGGGGGACTGGCTGGGGAGAGAGAGGGGGACTGGCTGGGGAGAGAGAGGGGGACTGGCTGGGGAGAGAGAGGGGGACTGGCTGGGGAGAGAGAGGGGGACTGGCTGGGGAGAGAGAGGGGGACTGGCTGGGGAGAGAGAGGGGGACTGGCTGGGGAGAGAGAGGGGGACTGGCTGGGGAGAGAGAGGGGGACTGGCTGGGGAGAGAGAGAGGGGGACTGGCTGGGGAGAGAGAGGGGGAGAGAGGGAGAAACTGGCTGGGGAGAGAGAGGGGGAGAGAGAGAGAGGACTGGCTGGGGAGAGAGAGGGGGAGAGAGAGAGAGACTGGCTGGTGAGAGTGAGGGGGAGAGAGAGAGAGAGACTGGCTGGTTAGAGAGAGAGAGAGAGACTGGCTGGGGAGAGAGAGAGAGAGACTGGCTGGGGAGAGAGAGAGAGAGACTTGCTGGGGAGAGAGAGAGAGAGAGAGACTGGCTGGGGAGAGAGGGAGAGAGAGAGAGAGACTGGCTGGGGAGAGAGGGAGAGAGAGAGAGAGACTGGCTGGGGAGAGAGAGAGAGAGAGACTGGCTGGGGAGAGAGAGAGAGAGACTGGCTGGGGAGAGAGAGAGAGAGACTGGCTGGGGAGAGAGAGAGAGAGACTGGCTGGGGAGAGAGAGAGAGAGACTGGCTGGGGAGAGAGAGAGAGAGACTGGCTGGGGAGCGAGAGAGAGAGACTGGCTGGGGAGAGAGAGAGAGAGAGACTGGCTGGGGAGAGAGAGAGAGAGACTGGCTGGGAGAGAGAGAGAGAGACTGGCTGGGGAGAGAGAGAGACTGGCTGGGGAGAGAGAGAGAGCGACTGGCTGGGGAGAGAGAGAGAGAGAGACTGGCTGGGGAGAGAGAGAGAGACTGGCTGGGGAGAGAGAGAGAGACTGGCTGCGGAGAGAGAGAGAGACTGGCTGGGGAGAGAGGGAGAGACTGGCTGGGGAGAGAGAGAGAGAGAGAGACTGGCTGGGGAGAGAGGGAGAGACTGGCTGGGGGGAGAGAGAGAGAGAGAGAGAGAGACTGGCTGGGGAGAGAGAGAGAGACTGGCTGGGGAGAGAGGGAGAGACTTGCTGGGGAGAGAGAGAGAGAGAGAGAGAGAGAGACTGGCTGGGGAGAGAGAGAGAGAGAGAGAGACTGGCTGGCTGGGGAGAGAGAGAGAGAGAGAGAGAGACTGGCTGGCTGGGGAGAGAGAGAGAGAGAGAGACTGGCTGGCTGGGGAGAGAGAGAGAGAGAGACTGGCTGGGGAGAGAGAGAGAGACTGGCTGGGGAGAGAGAGAGAGAGAGACTGGCTGGGAGAGAGAGAGAGAGAGAGACTGGCTGGGGAGAGAGAGAGAGACTGGCTGGGGAGAGAGAGAGAGAGAGAGACTGGCTGGGGAGAGAGAGAGAGAGAGGGACTGGCTGGGGAGAGAGAGAGAGAGAGGGACTGGCTGGGGAGAGAGAGAGAGAGAGGGACTGGCTGGGGAGAGAGAGAGAGAGAGAGACTGTCTGGGGAGAGAGAGAGAGAGACTGGCTGGGGAGAGAGACAGAGAGAGAGAGAGAGAGGGACTGGCTCGGGAGAGAGAGAGAGAGAGAGAGAGAGACTGGCTGGGGAGAGAGAGAGAGAGACTGGCTGGGGAGAGAGAGAGAGAGAGAGAGAGAGAGAGAGAGGACTGGCTGGGGAGAGAGAGAGGGAGAGAGAGAGAGAGACTGGCTGGGGAGAGAGAGAGAGAGAGACTGGCTGGGGAGAGAGAGAGAGAGAGACTGGCTGGGGAGAGAGAGAGAGAGACTGGCTGGGGAGAGAGAGAGAGAGACTGGCTGGGGAGAGAGAGAGAGAGAGACTGGCTGGGGAGAGAGAGAGAGAGAGAGAGACTGGCTGGGGGGAGAGAGAGAGAGAGAGAGAGACTGGCTGGGGAGAGAGAGAGAGAGAGAGAGAGACTGGCTGGGGAGAGAGAGAGAGAGAGACTGGCTGGGGAGAGAGAGAGAGAGAGACTGGCTGGGAGGAGAGAGAGAGAGAGACTGGCTGGGGAGAGAGAGAGAGAGACTGGCTGGGGAGAGAGAGAGAGAGACTGGCTGGGGAGAGAGAGAGAGAGACTGGCTGGGGAGAGAGAGAGAGAGAGACTGGCTGGGGAGAGAGAGAGAGGGAGAGAGAGACTGGCTGGGGAGAGAGAGAGAGAGAGAGAGAGACTGACTGGCTGGGAGAGAGAGAGAGAGAGAGAGAGACTGACTGGCTGGGAGAGAGAGAGAGAGAGAGAGAGAGAGACTGGCTGGCTGGGGAGAGAGAGAGAGAGAGAGAGAGACTGGCTGGCTGGCTGGGGAGAGAGAGAGAGAGAGAGACTGGCTGGCTGGGGAGAGAGAGAGAGAGAGAGACTGGCTGGCTGGGGAGAGAGAGAGAGAGACTGGCTGGGGAGAGAGAGAGAGAGAGAGAGACTGGCTGGGGAGAGAGAGAGAGAGAGAGAGAGAGACTGGCTGGGGAGAGAGAGAGAGAGAGAGACTGGCTGGGGAGAGAGAGAGAGAGAGACTGGCTGGGGAGAGAGAGAGAGAGACTGGCTGGGGAGAGAGAGAGAGAGACTGGCTGGGAGAGAGAGAGAGAGAGAGAGACTGGCTGGGGAGAGAGAGAGAGAGAGACTGGCTGGGGAGAGAGAGAGAGAGAGGGAGAGAGAGACTGGCTGGGAGAGAGAGAGAGAGAGAGAGAGACTGGCTGGGGAGGGAGAGAGAGAGAGAGACTGACTGGCTGGGGAGAGAGAGAGAGAGAGAGAGAGACTGACTGGCTGGGGAGAGAGAGAGAGAGAGAGAGACTGACTGACTGGCTGGGGAGAGAGAGAGAGAGAGAGAGACTGGCTGGGAGAGAGAGAGAGAGAGAGAGAGAGACTGGCTGGGAGAGAGAGAGAGAGAGACTGGCTGGGGAGAGAGAGAGAGAGACTGGCTGGGGAGAGAGAGAGAGAGACTGGCTGGGGAGAGAGAGAGAGAGAGAGAGACTGGCTGGGGAGAGAGAGAGAGAGAGAGAGACTGGCTGGGGAGAGAGAGAGAGAGAGAGAGACTGGCTGGGGAGAGAGAGAGAGAGAGAGACTGGCTGGGGAGAGAGAGAGAGAGAGAGAGAGAGACTGGCTGGGGAGAGAGAGAGAGACTGGCTGGGGAGAGAGAGAGAGACTGGCTGGGGAGAGAGAGAGAGACTGGCTGGGGAGAGAGGAGAGACTGGCTGGGGAGAGAGAGAGAGAGAGAGAGACTGGCTGGGGAGAGAGGGAGAGACTGGCTGGGGGGAGAGAGAGAGAGAGAGAGGGAGACTGGCTGGGGAGAGAGGGAGAGACTTGCTGGGGAGAGAGAGAGAGAGAGAGAGAGAGAGACTGGCTGGGGAGAGAGAGAGAGAGAGAGAGACTGGCTGGCTGGGGAGAGAGAGAGAGAGAGAGAGAGACTGGCTGGCTGGGGAGAGAGAGAGAGAGAGAGACTGGCTGGCTGGGGAGAGAGAGAGAGAGAGACTGGCTGGGGAGAGAGAGAGAGACTGGCTGGGGAGAGAGAGAGAGAGAGACTGGCTGGGGAGAGAGAGAGAGAGAGAGACTGGCTGGGGAGAGAGAGAGAGACTGGCTGGGGAGAGAGAGAGAGAGAGAGACTGGCTGGGAGAGAGAGAGAGAGAGGGACTGGCTGGGGAGAGAGAGAGAGAGAGGGACTGGCTGGGAGAGAGAGAGAGAGAGAGGGACTGGCTGGGGAGAGAGAGAGAGAGAGAGACTGTCTGGGGAGAGAGAGAGAGAGACTGGCTGGGGAGAGAGACAGAGAGAGAGAGAGAGAGGGACTGCCTCGGGAGAGAGAGAGAGAGAGAGAGAGAGACTGGCTGGGGAGAGAGAGAGAGAGACTGGCTGGGAGAGAGAGAGAGAGAGAGAGAGAGAGAGAGACTGGCTGGGGAGAGAGAGAGGGAGAGAGAGAGAGAGACTGGCTGGGGAGAGAGAGAGAGAGAGACTGGCTGGGGAGAGAGAGAGAGAGAGACTGGCTGGGAGAGAGAGAGAGAGACTGGCTGGGGAGAGAGAGAGAGAGACTGGCTGGGGAGAGAGAGAGAGAGAGACTGGCTGGGGAGAGAGAGAGAGAGAGAGAGACTGGCTGGGAGAGAGAGAGAGAGAGAGAGAGACTGGCTGGGGAGAGAGAGAGAGAGAGAGAGAGACTGGCTGGGGAGAGAGAGAGAGAGAGACTGGCTGGGGAGAGAGAGAGAGAGACTGGCTGGGGAGAGAGAGAGAGAGACTGGCTGGGGAGAGAGAGAGAGAGACTGGCTGGGGAGAGAGAGAGAGAGACTGGCTGGGGAGAGAGAGAGAGAGAGACTGGCTGGGGAGAGAGAGAGAGGGAGGAGAGAGACTGGCTGGGGAGAGAGAGAGAGAGAGAGAGAGACTGACTGGCTGGGGAGAGAGAGAGAGAGAGACTGACTGGCTGGGGAGAGAGAGAGAGAGAGAGAGAGAGAGACTGGCTGGCTGGGGAGAGAGAGAGAGAGAGAGAGAGACTGGCTGGCTGGCTGGGGAGAGAGAGAGAGAGAGAGACTGGCTGGCTGGGGAGAGAGAGAGAGAGAGAGAGACTGGCTGGCTGGGGAGAGAGAGAGAGAGACTGGCTGGGGAGAGAGAGAGAGAGAGAGAGACTGGCTGGGAGAGAGAGAGAGAGAGAGAGAGAGAGACTGGCTGGGGAGAGAGAGAGAGAGAGAGACTGGCTGGGGAGAGAGAGAGAGAGAGAGACTGGCTGGGAGAGAGAGAGAGAGACTGGCTGGGGAGAGAGAGAGAGAGACTGGCTGGGGAGAGAGAGAGAGAGAGAGAGACTGGCTGGGGAGAGAGAGAGAGAGAGACTGGCTGGGGAGAGAGAGAGAGAGAGGGAGAGAGAGACTGGCTGGGAGAGAGAGAGAGAGAGAGAGAGACTGGCTGGGGAGGGAGAGAGAGAGAGAGACTGACTGGCTGGGGAGAGAGAGAGAGAGAGAGAGAGACTGACTGGCTGGGGAGAGAGAGAGAGAGAGAGAGAGACTGACTGACTGGCTGGGGAGAGAGAGAGAGAGAGACTGGCTGGGGAGAGAGAGAGAGAGAGAGAGAGAGACTGGCTGGGGAGAGAGAGAGAGAGAGAGACTGGCTGGGGAGAGAGAGAGAGAGACTGGCTGGGAGAGAGAGAGAGAGACTGGCTGGGGAGAGAGAGAGAGAGAGAGAGACTGGCTGGGGAGAGAGAGAGAGAGAGACTGGCTGGGGAGAGAGAGAGAGAGAGGGAGAGAGAGACTGGCTGGGGAGAGAGAGAGAGAGAGAGAGAGACTGGCTGGGGAGGGAGAGAGAGAGAGAGACTGACTGGCTGGGGAGAGAGAGAGAGAGAGAGAGAGACTGACTGGCTGGGGAGAGAGAGAGAGAGAGAGAGAGACTGACTGACTGGCTGGGGAGAGAGAGAGAGAGAGAGAGACTGGCTGGCTGGGGAGAGAGAGAGAGAGAGATACTGGCTGGCTGGGGAGAGAGAGATTGAGACTGGCTGGCTGGGGAGAGAGAGAGAGACTGGCTGGCTGGGGAGAGAGAGAGAGAGAGAGACTGGCTGGGGAGAGAGAGAGAGAGAGACTGGCTGGGGAGAGAGAGAGAGAGAGACTGGCTGGGGAGAGAGAGAGAGAGAGACTGGCTGGGGAGAGAGAGAGAGAGAGACTGGCTGGGGAGAGAGAGAGAGAGAGACTGGCTGGGAGAGAGAGAGAGAGAGAGACTGGCTGGGGAGAGAGAGAGAGAGAGACTGGCTGGGGAGAGAGAGAGAGAGAGAGACTGGCTGGGGAGAGAGAGAGAGTGAGAGACTGGCTGGGGAGAGAGAGAGAGACTGGCTGGGGAGAGAGAGAGAGACTGGCTCGGGAGAGAGAGAGAGACTGGCTGGGGAGAGAGAGAGAGACTGGCTGGGGAGAGAGAGAGAGACTGGCTGGGGAGAGAGAGAGAGACTGGCTGGGGAGAGAGAGAGACTGGCTGGGGAGAGAGAGAGAGACTGGCTGGGGAGAGAGAGAGAGACTGGCTGGGGAGAGAGAGAGAGACTGGCTGGGGAGAGAGAGAGACTGGCTGGGGAGAGAGAGAGACTGGCTGGGGAGAGGGAGAGAGAGAGACTGGCTGGGGAGAGGGAGAGAGAGAGACTGGCTGGGGAGAGGGAGAGAGAGAGACTGGCTGGGGAGAGGGAGAGAGAGAGACTGGCTGGGGAGAGGGAGAGAGAGAGACTGGCTGGGGAGAGGGAGAGAGAGAGACTGGCTGGGGAGAGGGAGAGAGAGAGACTGGCTGGGGAGAGGGAGAGAGAGAGACAGGCTGGGGAGAGAGAGAGACTGGCTGGGGAGAGAGAGAGAGAGACTGGCTGGGGAGAGAGAGAGACAGAGACTGGCTGGGGAGAGAGTGAGAGAGAGAGACTGGCTGGGGAGAGAGTGAGAGAGAGATACTGGCTGGGGAGAGAGAGAGAGAGACTGGCTGGGGAGAGAGAGAGAGAGACTGGCTGGGGTGAGAGAGGAAGAGAGAGACTGGCTGGGGTGAGAGAGGAAGAGAGAGACTGGCTGGGTTGAGAGAGGGAGAGAGAGAGATACTGGCTGGGTTGAGAGAGGGAGAGAGAGAGATACTGGCTGGGTTGAGAGAGGGAGAGAGAGAGATACTGGCTGGGGTGAGAGAGGGAGAGAGAGAGACTGCCTGGGAGAGGGAGGGAGAGAGAGAGAGACTGCCTGGGGAGAGAGAGGGAGAGAGAGAGAGACTGGCTGGGGTGAGAGAAGGAGAGAGAGAGACTGGCTGGAGTGAGAGAGGGAGCGAGAGAGACTGGCTGGGGAGCGAGAGGGAGACAGAGAGAGACTGGCTGGGGAGAGAGAGAGACTGGCTGGGGAGAGAGAGAGAGACAGAGAGACTGGCTGGGGAGAGAGAGAGAGAGACTGGCTGGGGAGAGAGAGAGAGAGACTGGCTGGGGTGAGAGAGGAAGAGAGAGACTGGCTGGGGTGAGAGAGGAAGAGAGAGACTGGCTGGGTTGAGAGAGGGAGAGAGAGAGATACTGGCTGGGTTGAGAGAGGGAGAGAGAGAGATACTGGCTGGGGTGAGAGAGGGAGAGAGAGAGACTGCCTGGGGAGAGGGAGGGAGAGAGAGAGAGACTGCCTGGGGAGAGAGAGGGAGAGAGAGAGAGACTGCCTGGGGAGAGAGAGGGAGAGAGAGAGAGACTGGCTGGGGTGAGAGAGGGAGAGAGAGAGAGACTGGCTGGGGTGAGAGAAGGAGAGAGAGAGACTGGCTGGGGTGAGAGAGGGAGCGAGACAGACTGGCTGGGGAGCGAGAGGGAGACAGAGAGAGACTGGCTGGGGAGAGAGAGGGAGAGAGAGACTGGCTGGGGAGTGAGAGGCAGAGAGAGAGAAACTGGCTGGGGAGAGAGAGGGGGAGACTGGCTGGGGATAGAGAGGGGGAGACTGGCTGGGGAGAGAGAGGGGGAGACTGGCTGGGGAGTGAGAGGGGAGACTGGCTGGGGAGAGAGAGGGGGAGGACTGGCTGGGGAGAGAGAGGGGGGGACTGGCTGGGGAGAGAGAGGGGGAGACTGGCTGGGGAGAGAGAGGGGGAGACTGGCTGGGGAGAGAGAGGGGAGACTGGCTGGGGAGAGAGAGGGGGAGACTGGCTGGGGAGTGAGAGGGGGAGACTGGCTGGGGAGAGAGAGGGGGGAGACTGGCTGCGGGGAGAGAGAGGGGGGAGACTGGCTGCGGAGAGAGAGAGAGAGAGACTGGCTGGGGAGTGAGAGGGAGAGAGAGACAGACTGGCTCGGGAGGGAGAGAGAGGGAGAGACTGGCTGGGGAGAGAGAGGGAGAGACTGGCTGGGGAGAGAGATGGGGAGACTGGCTGGGAGAGAGAGGGGGAGACTGGCTGGGGAGAGAGATGGGGAGACTGGCTGGGGAGAGAGAGGGGGAGGACTGGCTGCGGGGAGAGAGAGGGGGAGACTGGCTGGGGAGATAGAGGGGGAGACTGGCTGGGGAGAGAGAGGGGGAGACTGGCTGCGGGGAGAGAGAGGGGGAGACTGGCTGCGGGGAGAGAGAGGGGGACTAGCTGGCTGGGGAGAGAGAGAGATACTGGCTGGGGAGATAGAGAGAGACACAGTCTGGGGGGAGAGAGGGAGAGAGAGAGAGACTGGCTGCGGAGAGAGAGAGAGAGACTGGCTGGGGAGAGAGAGGGGGAGAGAGAGAGACTGGCTGGGGAGAGAGAGGGGGAGAGAGAGTGACTGGCTGGGGAGAGGGGGGGAGAGAGAGAGACTGGCTGGGAGAGAGATGGGGAGAGAGAGAGAGACTGGCTGGGGAGAGAGATGCGAGAGAGAGACAGACTGGCTGGGGAGAGATGCGGAGTGAGAGACAGACTGGCTGGGGAGAGATGGGGGAGAGAGATTGACTGGCTGGGGAGAGAAAGAGACACTGGCTGGGGAGAGAGAGTGAGACTGGCTGGGGAGAGTGAGGGGGAGAGAGAGAGAGACTGGCTGGGGAGAGAGAGGGGTAGAGAGAGAGAGACTGGCTGGAGACAGAGAAGGGGAGGGAGAGAGAGAGACTGGCTGGGGAGAGAGTGGGGGACTGGCTGGGGAGAGAGTGGGGGACTGGCTGGGGAGAGAGTGGGGGACTGGCTGGGGAGAGAGTGGGGGACTGGCTGGGGAGTGAGAGGGGGAGAGAGCGAGAGACTGGCTGGGGAGAGAGAGGGGGGGAGAGAGAGAGACTGGCTGGGGAGAGAGAGGGGGAGAGAGAGAGAGACTGGCTGGGGAGAGAGAGGGGGAGAGAGTGAGATTGGCTGGGGAGAGAGCGGGGGAGAGAGAGAGAGATTGGCTGGGGAGAGAGAGGGGGAGAGAGAGAGAGATTGGGCTGGGGAGAGAGAGGGGGAGAGAGAGAGAGATTGGCTGGGGAGAGAGAGGGGGAGAGAGAGAGAGATTGGCTGGGGAGAGAGAGGGGGAGAGAGAGAGAGATTGGCTGGGGAGAGAGAGGGGGAGAGAGAGAGAGATTGGCTGGGGAGAGAGAGGGGGAGAGAGAGAGAGATTGGCTGGGGAGAGAGAGGGGGAGAGAGAGAGAGATTGGCTGGGGAGAGAGAGGGGGAGAGAGAGAGAGATTGGCTGGGGAGAGAGAGGGGGAGAGAGAGAGAGATTGGCTGGGGAGAGAGAGGGGGAGAGAGAGAGAGATTGGCTGGGGAGAGAGAGGGGGAGAGAGAGAGAGATTGGCTGGGGAGAGAGAGGGGGAGAGAGAGAGAGATTGGCTGGGGAGAGAGAGGGGGAGAGAGAGAGAGATTGGCTGGGGAGAGAGAGGGGGAGAGAGAGAGAGATTGGCTGGGGAGAGAGAGGGGAGAGAGAGAGAGATTGGCTGGGGAGAGACGGGGGAGAGAGAGAGAGAGACTGGCTGGGGAGAGAGGGGGGAGAGAGAGAGACTGGCTGGGGAGAGAGAGGGGGGAGAGAGAGAGACTGGCTGGGGAGAGAGAGGGGGAGAGAGAGAGAGAGACTAGCTGGGGAGAGAGAGGGGGAGAGAGAGAGAGAGACTGGCTGGGGAGAGTGAGGGGGAGAGAGAGAGAGAGAGAATGGCTGGGGAGAGAGAGGGGGAGAGAGAGTGAGAGAGTGGCTGGGGAGAGAGAGGGGGAGAGAGAGTGAGAGAGTGGCTGGGGAGAGAGAGGGGGAGAGAGAGAGATAGACTGGCAGGGGAGAGAGAGGGGGAGAGAGAGAGAGGCTGGCTGGGGAGAGAGAGGGGGAGAGAGAGAGACAGACTGGCTGGGGGGTGAGAGAGAGACTGGCTGGGGAGAGAGAGGGGGAGAGAGACTGGCTGGGAGAGAGAAGGTGAGAGAGAGAGAGAGACTGGCTTGGGAGAGAGAGAGACTGGCTGGTGAGAGAGAGGGGGAGAGAGAGAGAGACTGGCTGGGGAGAGAGAGAGAGACTGGCTGGGGAGAGAGAGGGGGAGAGAGAGAGAAACTGGCTGGGGAGAGAGAGGGGGAGAGAGAGAGACTGGCTGGGGGGCGAGATGGGGAGAGAGACGGGCTGGGGAGAGTGAGGGGGAGAGAGACTGGCTGGGAGAGAGAAGGAGAGAGAGAGACTGGCTGGGAGAGAGTTGGAGAAGGAGATTCTGGCCTGGAAGGAGAAGGAGAGAGAGAGATTGTCTGGCAGGGAGAGGGAGATAGATTGTCTGGCAGGGAGAGGGAGAAAGAGACTGGCTGGCAGGGAGAGTTAGAATGAAAGACTGGTTGGCAGGGAGAGAGAGAAGGAGAGACTGGCTGAGAGGGAGAGGGAGAAGGAGAGACTGGCTGGGATGGAGAGGGAGAAGGAGAGACTGGCTGGGATGGAGAGGGAGAAGGAGAGACTGGCTGGGAGGGAGAGGGAGACGGAGAGACTGGCTGGGAGGGAGAGGGAGAGAGAGGGACTGGCTGGGAGGAAGGAAGAGGGACTGGCTGGGAGGGAGCGGGAGAGAGAGGGACTGGCTGGGAGGGAGGGAGAGAGAGGGCCTGGCTGGGAGGGATGGAGAGAGAGGGACTGGCTGGAAGGGAGGGTGAGAGAGGGGCTGGCTGGGAGGGAGGCAGAGAGAGGGACTGGCTGGGAGGGTGGCAGAGAGAGGGACTGGCTGGGAGGGAGGGAGAGAGAGGGACTGGCTGGGAGGGAGGGAGAGGGGCTGGCTGGGAGGGAGGGAGAGAGAGGGATTGGCTGGGAGGGAGGCAGAGAGAGGTACTGGCTGGGAGGGAGGGAGAGAGAGGGACTGGCTGGGAGGGAGGGAGAGAGAGGGGCTGGCTGGGAGGGAGGGAGAGAGAGGGACTGGCTGGGAGGGAGGGAGAGAGGGGGACTGGCTGGGAGGAAGGCAGAGGGACTGGCTGGGAGGGAGCAGGAGAGAGAGGGACTGGCTGGGAGGGAGGGAGAGAGAGGGCCTGGCTGTGAGGGATGGTGAGAGAGGGACTGACTGGAAGGGAGGGAGAGAGAGGGGCTGGCTGGGAGGGAGGCAGAGGGACTGGCTGGGAGGGAGGCAGAGAGAGGGACTGGCTGGGAGGGAGGGAGAGAGAGGGACTGGCTGGGAGGGAGGGAGGGAGAGAGAGGGGCTGGCTGGGAGGGAGGGAGAGCGAGGGGCTGGCTGGGAGGGAGGCAGAGAGAGGTACTGGCTGGGAGGGAGGGAGGGAGAGAGAGGGACTGGCCTGGAGGGAGGGAGAGAGAGGGACTGGCTGGGAGGGAGGGAGGGAGAGAGAGGGACTGGCTGGGAGGGAGGGAGGGAGAGAGAGGGACTGGCTGGGAGGGAGGGAGGGAGAGAGAGGGACTGGCTGGGAGGGAGGGAGGGAGAGAGAGGGACTGGCTGGGAGGGAGGGAGTGAGAGAGAGGGACTGGCTGGGAGGGAGGGAGAGATAGGGACTGGCTGGGTGGGAGGGACGGAGAGAGAGGGACTGGCTGGGTGGGAGGGACGGAGAGAGAGGGACTGGCTGGGGAGAGAGAGGGGGAGAGAGAGAGAGAGACTAGCTGGGGAGAGAGAGGGGGAGAGAGAGAGAGAGACTGGCTGGGGAGAGTGAGGGGGAGAGAGAGAGAGAGAGAATGGCTGGGGAGAGAGAGGGGGAGAGAGAGTGAGAGAGTGGCTGGGGAGAGAGAGGGGGAGAGAGAGTGAGAGAGTGGCTGGGGAGAGAGAGGGGGAGAGAGAGAGATAGACTGGCAGGGGAGAGAGAGGGGGAGAGAGAGAGAGGCTGGCTGGGGAGAGAGAGGGGGAGAGAGAGAGACAGACTGGCTGGGGGGTGAGAGAGAGACTGGCTGGGGAGAGAGAGGGGGAGAGAGACTGGCTGGGAGAGAGAAGGTGAGAGAGAGAGAGAGACTGGCTTGGGAGAGAGAGAGACTGGCTGGTGAGAGAGAGGGGGAGAGAGAGAGAGACTGGCTGGGGAGAGAGAGAGAGACTGGCTGGGGAGAGAGAGGGGGAGAGAGAGAGAAACTGGCTGGGGAGAGAGAGGGGGAGAGAGAGAGACTGGCTGGGGGGCGAGATGGGGAGAGAGACGGGCTGGGGAGAGTGAGGGGGAGAGAGACTGGCTGGGAGAGAGAAGGAGAGAGAGAGACTGGCTGGGAGAGAGTTGGAGAAGGAGATTCTGGCCTGGAAGGAGAAGGAGAGAGAGAGATTGTCTGGCAGGGAGAGGGAGATAGATTGTCTGGCAGGGAGAGGGAGAAAGAGACTGGCTGGCAGGGAGAGTTAGAATGAAAGACTGGTTGGCAGGGAGAGAGAGAAGGAGAGACTGGCTGAGAGGGAGAGGGAGAAGGAGAGACTGGCTGGGATGGAGAGGGAGAAGGAGAGACTGGCTGGGATGGAGAGGGAGAAGGAGAGACTGGCTGGGAGGGAGAGGGAGACGGAGAGACTGGCTGGGAGGGAGAGGGAGAGAGAGGGACTGGCTGGGAGGAAGGAAGAGGGACTGGCTGGGAGGGAGCGGGAGAGAGAGGGACTGGCTGGGAGGGAGGGAGAGAGAGGGCCTGGCTGGGAGGGATGGAGAGAGAGGGACTGGCTGGAAGGGAGGGTGAGAGAGGGGCTGGCTGGGAGGGAGGCAGAGAGAGGGACTGGCTGGGAGGGTGGCAGAGAGAGGGACTGGCTGGGAGGGAGGGAGAGAGAGGGACTGGCTGGGAGGGAGGGAGAGGGGCTGGCTGGGAGGGAGGGAGAGAGAGGGATTGGCTGGGAGGGAGGCAGAGAGAGGTACTGGCTGGGAGGGAGGGAGAGAGAGGGACTGGCTGGGAGGGAGGGAGAGAGAGGGGCTGGCTGGGAGGGAGGGAGAGAGAGGGACTGGCTGGGAGGGAGGGAGAGAGGGGGACTGGCTGGGAGGAAGGCAGAGGGACTGGCTGGGAGGGAGCAGGAGAGAGAGGGACTGGCTGGGAGGGAGGGAGAGAGAGGGCCTGGCTGTGAGGGATGGTGAGAGAGGGACTGACTGGAAGGGAGGGAGAGAGAGGGGCTGGCTGGGAGGGAGGCAGAGGGACTGGCTGGGAGGGAGGCAGAGAGAGGGACTGGCTGGGAGGGAGGGAGAGAGAGGGACTGGCTGGGAGGGAGGGAGGGAGAGAGAGGGGCTGGCTGGGAGGGAGGGAGAGCGAGGGGCTGGCTGGGAGGGAGGCAGAGAGAGGTACTGGCTGGGAGGGAGGGAGGGAGAGAGAGGGACTGGCCTGGAGGGAGGGAGAGAGAGGGACTGGCTGGGAGGGAGGGAGGGAGAGAGAGGGACTGGCTGGGAGGGAGGGAGGGAGAGAGAGGGACTGGCTGGGAGGGAGGGAGGGAGAGAGAGGGACTGGCTGGGAGGGAGGGAGGGAGAGAGAGGGACTGGCTGGGAGGGAGGGAGTGAGAGAGAGGGACTGGCTGGGAGGGAGGGAGAGATAGGGACTGGCTGGGTGGGAGGGACGGAGAGAGAGGGACTGGCTGGGTGGGAGGGACGGAGAGAGAGGGACTGGCTGGGAGGAAGGGAGAGAGAGGGACTGGCTGGGAGGGTGGGTGAGAGGGGGACTGGCTGGGAGGGAGGGCGGGAGGGGGACTGGCTGGGAGGGAGGGCGAGAGGGGGACTGGCTGGGAGGGAGGGCGAGAGGGGGACTGGCTGGGAGGGAGGGCGAGAGGGGGACTGGCTGGGAGGGAGGGCGAGAGGGGCACTGGCTGGGAGGGAGGGCGAGAGAGGGACTGGCTGGGAGGATGTGAGTGGGAGCCTGGTTGGGGGGGGTGGGGGGCGGGTGGAGGGGGGGGAGGGAGAGAAAGGGAAACTGTAGGAAGGGAGAGAGTTGGGGTCTTGGGGGAGTGAGAGCGAGGGTGACTTGTGGGAAGGAGTGCGAGGGAGTCTCGGGGGGAGGGAAAGAGAGGGAGACTGAGGGAGGGAAAGAGATGGAGAGAGAGGGCGTCTTGGTGGGAGGGTGAGCGAGGGAGACGGGGGTAGAGAGCGAGTCTGGGATGCTAGGGATCGAGAGGGATCCTTGGGGGTGTGATGATAGAGAGAGACTGGGTAGGGCAGAATCTCACGGGAGAGAGTGATAGAGACTGTGGATTAGGAAAAAGAGAGAGAATTGGGTGGAGAGAGGGAGTGACTGGAGGGGAGAGAGAGAGACTTTGGGGAAGGAGAGAGCGAGAGAGACGGGAAGGAGGCAGAGATGGACTGGGGGAAACTGGAGGAACAGCACCTCATCTTCCGATTAGGCACTTTACATCCTTCTGGACTTATCATTGAATTCAACAACTTCAGACCATGAATTATCCTCTATCCTCACCCCTTTTTTAATCCTTTTTTTCCAAATTCATCTTTATTTTTTCATAGTTTTTTCCCCTTTTCCCATTTTCTCTTTTTTTTCTCCAACACGCCCGGTCCCCCCCAATCCCAAAAGAGCCATCTGTTACTTATTCTGCTATTCTTCCGCTTTCTTAGCTTTATGCCACTTGGCACCTTTTTTTTGCCTTTGCCAATACCATTAACACTCTATGCCATTTTGTTTATGACATCTTTTCAGTTTTTCCTTTGCAGCATTTTCTGCTTTTGTTTCAGATTTCCAGCATCCGCAATGTTTTTCTTTTATCTTGGTTGAAGTGTGTGTTTGTGGGTGTGAGGCTGGGGACGGAGACCATGAGCGAGAATGGTGGGAAAGAGAGAGATTGCTGTTGTAGTTCAGTGTTCAAGTTGAGGCATGCTGGGGAAAGGGCACAGCGTGCCATTAAAGGAGAGATGTTTCAGGGGGAAAGGAGGGAAACATTTTGCTGGATGGAAGGACAGAGTAATGAGAGTGAGGGATGTATTGTTGACTTGATAGTGTATGACCTTAATTTTTATATTTCTCTGCAGTTTCTCAGCAAGGAGCCGAGGGAGCTGTTCAGGTAAAGAGCAAACACTTCACACTTATAAAGTTCCTTTCACAAGCTCAGGCCATCATTGCCAAACAAGTTGCTTTATAGTGTAATCAGCTGTGGAAAGTCACCATGTGACTGGAGAAATTTTTATCTTATTTCAACACCCTATTGCATGCTTGGGATTTGATATGTTCCATCCTGATAGTGTTTGATGGGGACAGTGTAGAGGGTGCTTTACTCTGAATCCAATCCCATGTTATACCTGCCCTGGGAGGATTTGATGGAGACAGTATAGAGGGATGTTTACTCACTATTTAGCTTACTCTTTTGTCCTCTCCCACCCAGGGAAGGTTTGCTCGGCTGAAAACATTGACCATTTGCACACGTCTTGCGATGCCCTGCGTCAACTGATGGTCTGGTCACATGACCATAGCAGGGAGTGTGGCTTCATCCCGAACCTGAAGTCAATCGTGTCAGGACGTGTAGAAGACTCAGTGACTGTGGTGTGGAGCTGTGCCGGGGGCCATTCCTACTCTTGGGAGATGCTGGCATTAAGAAAGGGAGTGGAGGAAGGTGGCGGAGAGCAGAGGGCAGCTCGGGCTCCTGCACGCAGCACTGGCCGGCCCAAGAGGCGGGTTCTGAGCACCTTGCCGGCCAATGGCAAGCGGGCCCGCCTGGGGTCAGAGAGAGTGACAAAGGAGGGATCTCAGGAAGTGTTTAGTGACGAGCAAGTAAAGGAGAGAGACTCCAGCGTCACAACGGATGGCGACACAGGAGGGGCAAGCTGCCAAATGAGAAAGGATGGTGAACCTGCGAGCAGCATTCATGCAGTATTGCCTGAGGCCCAGGAAGAGGCTGAGACCCCAACACCACCGGTACAACCTGTCCAGGCAGAGGGCGAGGGAAAGGCAGGCGACAACCACAGCTTTGAGCAGCCCACCCTAGTGGAGAGTCTCCCAGCCACTCCGAGCCAAGAAGATGTCACTCCACAAGGTGCCACAACCCCAGGCAGACCCCGGAGAAACTGCAGGAAAGCAGGCCGTACACCAGCACAACTGGACAATGCTGACCTGCTGCAGCTAGTGTGCGAGTCAGACAGTGAGGACCAGCCAAATGAAAAGGCAAATACCAGGCAGGAGGAGCAGCAGCAGGAAGGTGAGGTTAGAATCAACAGCGCTGTTGTGAGTTCAAAGGGACTGCCTGTGTGTCTGAGTGGCCGTGCACACCCGCACGCCTTTGTGTATATGCACGTGTGTGTCAATGTCTGTGTGCCACTTGCGGCAGTGTGCACACCATGGCAGTGCGTGCAGGTGCCCGACCCCAGTGGCAGTGTGCGTGCATGGCCACGAGATAGAGAGGGACGGCCTGACAGCACACCCATGAGAGAGATGGCTTGTCAGTGTGCAAGACTTGGCCTGACAGTGAGTGACAGTCTTAGTTTGACACAGTCTGTGTGCGTACGCATGTGAGGGGGGGGGAGAGACGGCCTCTGTGCGCGCCCGGGAGGGAGAGATGGCCTCTGTGCGCGCCCGGGAGGGAGAGACGGCCTCTGTGCGCGCCCGGGAGGGAGAGACGGCCTCTGTGCGCGCCCGGGAGGGAGAGACGGCCTCTGTGCGCGCCCGGGAGGGAGAGACGGCCTCTGTGCGCGCCCGGGAGGGAGAGACGGCCTCTGTGCGCGCCCGGGAGGGAGAGACGGCCTCTGTGCGCGCCCGGGAGGGAGAGACGGCCTCTGTGCGCGCCCGGGAGGGAGAGACGGCCTCTGTGCGCGCCCGGGAGGGAGAGACGGCCTCTGTGCGCGCCCGGGAGGGAGAGACGGCCTCTGTGCGCGCCCGGGAGGGAGAGACGGCCTCTGTGCGCGCCCGGGAGGGAGAGACGGCCTCTGTGCGCGCCCGGGAGGGAGAGAAGGCCTCTGTGCGCGCCCGGGAGGGAGAGACGGCCTCTGTGCGCGCCCGGGAGGGAGAGACGGCCTCTGTGCGCGCCCGGGAGGGAGAGACGGCCTCTGTGCGCGCCCGGGAGGGAGAGACGGCCTCTGTGCGCGCCCGGGAGGGAGAGACGGCCTCTGTGCGCGCCCGGGAGGGAGAGACGGCCTCTGTGCGCGCCCGGGAGGGAGAGACGGCCTCTGTGCGCGCCCGGGAGGGAGAGACGGCCTCTGTGCGCGCCCGGGAGGGAGAGACGGCCTCTGTGCGCGCCCGGGAGGGAGAGACGGCCTCTGTGCGCGCCCGGGAGGGAGAGACGGCCTCTGTGCGCGCCCGGGAGGGAGAGACGGCCTCTGTGCGCGCCCGGGAGGGAGAGACGGCCTCTGTGCGCGCCCGCACGCCTTTGTGTATATGCACGTGTGTGTCAATGTCTGTGTGCCACTTGCGGCAGTGTGCACACTGTGGCAGTGCGTGCAGGTGCCCGACCCCAGTGGCAGTGTGCGTGCATGGCCACAAGTTAGAGAGGGACGGCCTGACAGCGCACCCATGAGAGAGATGGCTTGTCAGTGTGCAAGACTTGGCCTGACAGTGAGTGACAGTCTTAGTTTGACACAGTCTGTGTGCGTACTCATGGATTGAGGATATGTGAGTTACAGAATGAAAAGTGACTGGGTGCGTGTTTTTTCGAATCAAAAGTGACTGGGGTTTGTGTGTTGTAGAACTGATAGGGCATGGTGTTGTTCTCTTGAATCAATAGGGTCTTTGTGTGTGCATGTTATAGAATCGATAGGGACTGGGTGTGTGCTTTTTCTGGAATCGATTGGTCCTGGGTGCGTGTGATTTGTTGAATTGATAGGGTCTGGCTGTGTCTGTGTGAGCGTGTGTGTTGTGGAATTGATAGGGACAGGGTGTGAGTGTATTATTGAATCCAAAGGGATTGGCTGTGTGTTTTTTCGAATTGATATGGGCGGGGTTTGAGTGTGTTATAGAATCGATAAGGCTTGGGGGGTGTGTGTTATAGATTCAACAGGGACTGGATGTGTGCGTGTCTGTTTTAGAATCGATAGGGACTGGATTTGCAGTATGCAGTAGTGTGTTGAAATCGGCATAAATTTGTCTAGTCACATTGCAGAATCGATGGGGACTGGGTTGGTGTGTTTTATAGAATTGATAGCGACTGGGTGCGTGTGAATTATAGAATCGAAAGGGACGAGGTGTGTGTGTTACAGAATTGATAGGGAGTTGGGTGTGTGTTTTATGCAATCAGGGATTGGGTATGTGCAGGTTTGTTTTGAATCGACACCGGTTGGGTGTAAGTTTGTTATAGAATCAGTTGGGACAGGATGTGTGTGTTCTAGAACCAATAGGGATTGAGTGTGTTTGTTATTGAATTGATAGGGACTAGGTGTGTGTGCTATAGAATCGATAGGGCATGGGTGTGCTTTAGAATCAATAGGGTCTGGCTGTGTTTGTGTGCAACAGAATCGATAGGGCCTGGCTGTGTGAGTACAACACACCCCCAGTTCCTACCGATTCTATAACACAAACGCACCCAATCCCTATCGATTCTATAACACGTACAGTTCAAGTCTATTGATTCTATACCAGAAACATACCCAGTCCCTGTCAATTTTCAAACACACGCATTCGCAGTCCCTATCAGTTGTATAACACACACCCAGTCCTTATCGATTCCATAAAACATACACACCCCGTCCTTATCGATTCCATAAAACAAACACACGCCGTCCCAGTCGATTCCATAAAGCACACACATCTAGCCCCTAACGATATCATAGCAAGCACACACACCCAGTCCCTATTAGCTCTGCTACACACACAGCCAGACCCTATCAATTTTATAAAACACATACACCAGACCCTATCGATTCTATAAAACACACACACCCGACCCTATCGATTCTGTATCACACAGACACACACACAGTCCCTGTCGATTCTGTAACTCACACACACGCACAGTTCCTAATGATTCTATAACAAACACTCCAACCCTATCGATTCTATAACAAACACTCCGTCCCTATCGATTCTATAACAAACACTCCGTACCGATCGATTCTATAACAAACACTCCGTACCGATCGATTCTATAACTAACAGTCCGTCCCAATCGATTCTATAACTAACACTCCGTCCCTATCAATTCTATAACTAACACTCCGTCCCTATCGATTCTATAACTAATACTCTGTCCCTATCGATTCTATAACTAACACTCCGTCCCTATCGATTCCATAACAAACACAACGTCCCTATTGGTTCTATAACAAACACTCCGTTGCGATCCGTTTTATAACCAACGCTCCGTCCCTATCGATTCTATAACAAACTCTCCGTCCCTATCGATTATATAACACTCTGTTACGATCGATTCTATAACAACCACTCCGTTACGATCGATTCTATTACAAACACTCCGTTACGATCGATTCTATAACAAACACTCCGTCCCTATCGATGCTATAACAAACACTCCGCCCCGTCGATTCTATAACAAACGTTCCGTCCCTATCGATTCCATAACAAACACTCCCAGTCCCTATCGATTCTATAACAAACACTCCATTCCTATCGATTCTATAACAAACACTCCGTTACGATCGATTCTATAACAAACATTCCGTTGCGATCGATTCTATAACAGACACTCCCAGTCCCTATCGATTCTATAACAAACACACCGTCCCTATCGATTCTATAACAAACACTCCGTCCCTATCGATTCTATATCAAACTCTGGCCCTATCGATTCTATAACAAACACTCCGTGCCTATCGATTCTGTAACAAACACTCCGTGCCTGTCGATTCTGTAACAAACACTCCGTCCCTATCGATTCTTTAACAAACACTCCATCCCTATCGATTCTATAACAAACACTATGTCTCTATTGATTCTATAACAAACACTCTGTCTCTATCGATTCTATAACAAACACTCCGTTCCTATCGATTCTATAACAAACACTCCGTTACAAACGATTGTATAACTAACACTCCAAGTCCCTGTCGATTTAATAACAAACACTCCGTCCCTATCGATTCTATATCAAACCCTCTGTTCCGATCGATTCTATAACTAACACTGCGTCCCGATCGATTCTATACCAAACACTCCGTCCCTATTGATTCTATAACAAACATTCCGTCCCTATCGATTCTATAACAAACACACCCAGTCCCTATCGCCCTATAACAAACACTCCGTCCCTATCGATTCTATAACAAACACTCCGTCCCTATCGATTCCGTAACAAACACTCCGTTACGATCGATTCTATAACAAACACACCCAGTCCCTATCGATTCTATAACAAACACTCCGTCCCTATTGATTCTATAACAAACATTCCGTCCCTATCGATTCTATAACAAACACACCCAGTCCCTATCGCCCTATAACAAACACTCCGTCCCTATCGATTCTATAACAAACACTCCGTCCCTATCGATTCCGTAACAAACACTCCGTTACGATCGATTCTATAACAAACACACCCAGTCCCTATCGATTCTATAACAAACACTCCGTTCTGATCGTTTCCATACCAAACATTCCGTCCCTATTGATTCTATAACAAACATTCCGTCCCTATCGATTCTATAACAAACACTCCGTCCCTATCGATTCTATAATAAACATTCCGTCCCTATCGATTCTAAGAAACACTCTGTCCCGATCGATTCTATAACACTCCGAGCCGATCGATTCTATAACAAACACTCCGTCCCGATCGATTCTATAACAAACACAAGGTCCCGATCGATTCTATAACAAACACTCCGTCCCTATCGATTCTGTAACAAACACTCCATCCCGATAGATACTATAACTAACACTCCATCCCTATCGAGTCTATAACAGACACTCCCAGTCCCTATCGATTCCATAACAAACACTCCGTCCCTATCGTGGCTATAACAAACGTTCCGCCCCTATTGATTCTAAGAAACACTCCATCCCGATGGATTCTATGACAAACACAAGGTCCCGATCGATTATATAACAAACGCTCCGTCCCTATCGGTTCTATAACAAACACTCCGTACCGATCGATTCTATAAGAAACACTCCGTTACGATCGATTTTATAACAAATGCTCCGTCCCTATCGATTCTATAACAAACGCTCCGTTACGATCGATTCTATAACAAATGCTCCGTCCCTATCGATTCTATAACAAACACTCCGTTACGATCGATTCGAAAACAAACACTCCGTTACGATCGATTCTATAACAAACACTCCGTTACAATCGATTCTATAACAAACATTCGTTACGATCGATTCTATAACAAACACTCCGTCCCTATCAATTCTATAACAAACACTCTGTCCCTATCGATTCCATAACAAACACAAAGTCCGTATTGATTCTATAACAGACACACCGCCCCTATCGACTCTATAACAAACACTCTGTCCCTATCGATTCTATATCAAACTCTGGCCCGATCGATTCTATAACAAACACTCCGTGTCTATCGATTCTGTAACAAACACTCTGTCCCTATTGATTGTATAACAACCACTCTGTCCCTAACGATTCCGTAACAAACACGTCACTATTGGTTCTATAACAAACACTCCGTTACGATCCGTTTTATAACCAACGCTCCGTCCCTATCGATTCTATAACAAACTCTCCGTCCCTATCGATTCTATAACAAACGCTCCGTCCCTATCGATTCTATAACAAACACTCCGTACCGATCGATTCTATAACAAACACTCCGTACCGATCGATTCTATAACTAACAGTCCGTCCCAATCGATTCTATAACTAACACTCCGTCCCTATCAATTCTATAACTAACACTCCGTCCCTATCGATTCTATAACTAACACTCTGTCCCTATCGATTCTATAACTAACACTCCGTCCCTATCGATTCCATAACAAACACAACGTCCCTATTGGTTCTATAACAAACACTCCGTTGCGATCCGTTTTATAACCAACGCTCCGTCCCTATCGATTCTATAACAAACTCTCCGTCCCTATCGATTATATAACACTCTGTTACGATCGATTCTATAACAACCACTCCGTTACGATCGATTCTATTACAAACACTCCGTTACGATCGATTCTATAACAAACACTCCGTCCCTATCGATGCTATAACAAACACTCCGCCCCGTTGATTCTATAACAAACGTTCCGTCCCTATCGATTCCATAACAAACACTCCCAGTCCCTATCGATTCTATAACAAACACTCCATTCCTATCGATTCTATAACAAACACTCCGTTACGATCGATTCTATAACAAACATTCCGTTGCGATCGATTCTATAACAGACACTCCCAGTCCCTATCGATTCTATAACAAACACACCGTCCCTATCGATTCTATAACAAACACTCCGTCCCTATCGATTCTATATCAAACTCTGGCCCTATCGATTCTATAACAAACACTCCGTGCCTATCGATTCTGTAACAAACACTCCGTGCCTGTCGATTCTGTAACAAACACTCCGTCCCTATCGATTCTTTAACAAACACTCCATCCCTATCGATTCTATAACAAACACTATGTCTCTATTGATTCTATAACAAACACTCCGTCCCTATCGATTCTATATCAAACTCTGGCCCTATCGATTCTATAACAAACACTCCGTTCCTATCGATTCTATAACAAACACTCCGTTACAATCGATTGTATAACTAACACTCCAAGTCCCTGTCGATTTAATAACAAACACTCCGTCCCTATCGATTCTATATCAAACCCTCTGTTCCGATCGATTCTATAACTAACACTGCGTCCCGATCGATTCTATACCAAACACTCCGTCCCTATTGATTCTATAACAAACATTCCGTCCCTATCGATTCTATAACAAACACACCCAGTCCCTATCGCCCTATAACAAACACTCCGTCCCTATCGATTCTATAACAAACACTCCGTCCCTATCGATTCCGTAACAAACACTCCGTTACGATCGATTCTATAACAAACACACCCAGTCCCTATCGATTCTATAACAAACACTCCGTTCTGATCGTTTCCATACCAAACATTCCGTCCCTATTGATTCTATAACAAACATTCCGTCCCTATCGATTCTATAACAAACACTCCGTCCCTATCGATTCTATAATAAACATTCCGTCCCTATCGATTCTAAGAAACACTGTGTCCCGATCGATTCTATAACACTCCGAGCCGATCGATTCTATAACAAACACTCCGTCCCGATCGATTCTATAACAAACACAAGGTCCCGATCGATTCTATAACAAACACTCCGTCCCTATTGATTCTATAACAAACATTCCGTCCCTATCGATTCTATAACAAACACACCCAGTCCCTATCGCCCTATAACAAACACTCCGTCCCTATCGATTCTATAACAAACACTCCGTCCCTATCGATTCCGTAACAAACACTCCGTTACGATCGATTCTATAACAAACACACCCAGTCCCTATCGATTCTATAACAAACACTCCGTTCTGATCGTTTCCATACCAAACATTCCGTCCCTATTGATTCTATAACAAACATTCCGTCCCTATCGATTCTATAACAAACACTCCGTCCCTATCGATTCTATAATAAACATTCCGTCCCTATCGATTCTAAGAAACACTCTGTCCCGATCGATTCTATAACACTCCGAGCCGATCGATTCTATAACAAACACTCCGTCCCGATCGATTCTATAACAAACACTCCGTCCCTATCGAGTCTATAACAGACACTCCCAGTCCCTATCGATTCCATAACAAACACTCCGTCCCTATCGTGGCTATAACAAACGTTCCGCCCCTATCGATTCTAAGAAACACTCCATCCCGATGGATTCTATGACAAACACAAGGTCCCGATCGATTATATAACAAACGCTCCGTCCCTATCGGTTCTATAACAAACACTCCGTACCGATCGATTCTATAAGAAACACTCCGTTACGATCGATTTTATAACAAATGCTCCGTCCCTATCGATTCTATAACAAACGCTCCGTTACGATCGATTCTATAACAAATGCTCCGTCCCTATCGATTCTATAACAAACACTCCGTTACGATCGATTCGAAAACAAACACTCCGTTACGATCGATTCTATAACAAACACTCCGTTACAATCGATTCTATAACAAACATTCGTTACGATCGATTCTATAACAAACACTCCGTCCCTATCAATTCTATAACAAACACTCTGTCCCTATCGATTCCATAACAAACACAAAGTCCGTATTGATTCTATAACAGACACACCGCCCCTATCGACTCTATAACAAACACTCTGTCCCTATCGATTCTATATCAAACTCTGGCCCGATCGATTCTATAACAAACACTCCGTGTCTATCGATTCTGTAACAAACACTCTGTCCCTATTGATTGTATAACAACCACTCTGTCCCTAACGATTCCGTAACAAACACGTCACTATTGGTTCTATAACAAACACTCCGTTACGATCCGTTTTATAACCAACGCTCCGTCCCTATCGATTCTATAACAAACTCTCCGTCCCTATCGATTATATAACACTCTGTTACGATCGATTTTATAACAACCACTCCGTTACGATCGATTCTATTACAAACACTCCGTCCCTATCGATGCTATAACAAACACTCCGCCCCGTCGATTCTATAACAAAAGTTCCGTCCCTATCGATTCCATAACAAACACTCCCAGTCCCTATCGATTCCACAACAAACACTCCATTCCTGTCGATTCTGTAACAAACACTCCGTTACGGTCGATTCTATAACAAACATTCCGTTGCGATCGATTCTATAACAGACACTCCCAGTCCCTATCGATTCTATAACAAACACACCGTCCCTATCGATTCTATAACAAACACTCCGTCCCTATCGATTCTATATCAAACTCTGGCCCTATCGATTCTATAACAAACACTATGTCTCTATCGATTCTATAACAAACACTCTGTCTCTATCGATTCTATAACAAACACTCCGTTCCTATCGATTCTATAACAAACACTGCGTTACAATCGATTGTATAACTAACACTCCAAGTCCCTATCGATTTAATAACAAACACTCCGTCCCTATCGATTCTATATCAAACCCTCTGTTCCAATCGATTCTATACCAAACACTCCGTCCCTATCGATTCCGTAACAAACAGTCCGTTACGATCGATTCTATAACAAACACACCCAGTCCCTATCGATTCTATAACAAACACTCCATTCTGATCGTTTCTATACCAAACATTCCGTCCCTATCGATTCAATATCAAACACTCCATCCCGATCGATTCTATAACAAACACTCTGTCCTGATCGATTCTGTAACAAACACTCCGACCCTATCGATTCTATAACAAACACTCCGTCCCTATCGATTCTGTAACAACACTCCGTCCTAATCGATTCTATAACAAACACACCCAGTCCCTATCGCCCTATAACAAACACTCCGTCCCTATCGATTTTATAACAAACACTCGGTCCCTATCGATTCTGTAACAACACTCCATCCTGATCGATTCTATAACAAACACACCCTGTCCCTATCGCCCTATAACAAACACTCCATTTTGATCGATTCTATAACAAACTCACCCTGTCTCTATCGCCCTATAACAAACACTCCGTCCCTATCGATTCTATAACAAACACTCCGTCCCTATCGATTCTATAACAAACACTCCGTCCCTATCGATTCTATAACAAACACTCCGTCCCTATCGATTC
Organism: Isurus oxyrinchus; assembly: GCA_026770705.1. Taxonomy (NCBI): domain Eukaryota; kingdom Metazoa; phylum Chordata; class Chondrichthyes; order Lamniformes; family Lamnidae; genus Isurus; species Isurus oxyrinchus. The sequence goes on along the minus strand of JANJGN010001405.1, from coordinate 119,635 downwards.
CGTAACAAACACTCCGTTACGATCGATTCTATAACAAACACACCCAGTCCCTATCGATTCTATAACAAACACTCCATTCTGATCGTTTCTATACCAAACATTCCGTCCCTATTGATTCTATAACAAACATTCCGTCCCTATCGATTCAATATCAAACACTCCATCCCGATCGATTCTATAACAAACACTCTGTCCTGTTCGATTCTGTAACAAACACTCCGTCCCTATCGATTCTGTAACAAACACTCCGTCCCTATCGATTCTATAACAAACACCCCGTCCCTATCGATTCTATAACAAACACTCCGTCCCTATCGATTCTATAACAAACACTCCGTCCCTATCGATTCTGTAACAACACTCCGTCCCTATCGATTCTATAACAAACACTCCGTCCCTATCGATTCTGTAACAACACTCCGTCCTAATCGATTCTATAACAAACACACCCAGTCCCTATCGCCCTATAACAAACACTCCGTCCCTATCGATTTTATAACAAACACTCCGTCCCTATCGATTCTGTAACAACACTCCATCCTGATCGATTCTATAACAAACACACCCTGTCCCTATCGCCCTATAACAAACACTCCATTTTGATCGATTCTATAACAAACACACCCTGTCTCTATCGCCCTATAACAAACACTCCGTCCCTATCGATTCTATAACAAACACTCCGTCCCTATCGATTCTATAACAAACACTCCGTCCCTATCGATTCTATAACAAACACTCCGTCCCTATCGATTCTATAACAAACACTCCGTCCCTATCGATTCTATAACAAACACTCCGTCCCTATCGATTTTGTAACAAACATTGTGTTACGATCGATTCTATAACAAACACACCCAGTCCCTATCGATTCTGTAACAAACACTCCGTTCTGATTGATTCTATAGCAAACACTCCGTCCCTATCGATTCTATAACAAACACTCTGTCCTTATCGATTCTATAACAAACATTCCGTCCCTATCAATTCAATATCAAACACTCCGTCCCTATCGATTCTATTACAAACACTCTGTCCCTATCGATTTTATAACAAACGCTCTGTTCCTATCGATTCTATAACAAACACTCCGTCCCTATCAATTCCATAACAAACACTCCGTTTCGATCGATTCAGTAACAGTTACTCTGTCCCTATCGATTCTATAAAAAACACTCCGTCGCTATCGATTCTATAACAAACACACTGTCCCTATCGATTCTATATCACTCTGTCCCGATCGATTCTGTAACAAACACTCTGTCCCGATCGATTCTGTAACAAACACTCTGTCCCGATCGATTCTATAACAAACACTCTGTCCCGATCAATTCTGTAACAAACACTCCGTTACAATCGATTCTGTTACAAACACACCCAGTCTCTATCGATTCTATAAGAAACACTCCGTCCCTATTGATTCTGTAACAAACACTCCGTTACAATCGATTCTATATCAAACACACCCAGTCTCTATCGATTCTATAAGAAACACTCCGTTCTGATTGATTCTATACCAAACACTCCGTCCCTATTGATTCTATAACAAACACTCCGTACCTATCGATTCTATAACAAACATTCCGTCCCTATCGATTCCATATCAAACACTCCGTCCCTATCGATGCTATAACAAACACTCCGCCCCGTTGATTCTATAACAAACGTTCCGTCCCTATCGATTCCATAACAAACACTCCCAGTCCCTATCGATTCTATAACAAACACTCCATTCCTATCGATTCTATAACAAACACTCCGTTACGATCGATTCTATAACAAACATTCCGTTGCGATCGATTCTATAACAGACACTCCCAGTCCCTATCGATTCTATAACAAACACACCGTCCCTATCGATTCTATAACAAACACTCCGTCCCTATCGATTCTATATCAAACTCTGGCCCTATCGATTCTATAACAAACACTCCGTGCCTATCGATTCTGTAACAAACACTCCGTGCCTGTCGATTCTGTAACAAACACTCCGTCCCTATCGATTCTTTAACAAACACTCCATCCCTATCGATTCTATAACAAACACTATGTCTCTATTGATTCTATAACAAACACTCTGTCTCTATCGATTCTATAACAAACACTCCGTTCCTATCGATTCTATAACAAACACTCCGTTACAATCGATTGTATAACTAACACTCCAAGTCCCTGTCGATTTAATAACAAACACTCCGTCCCTATCGATTCTATATCAAACCCTCTGTTCCGATCGATTCTATAACTAACACTGCGTCCCGATCGATTCTATACCAAACACTCCGTCCCTATTGATTCTATAACAAACATTCCGTCCCTATCGATTCTATAACAAACACACCCAGTCCCTATCGCCCTATAACAAACACTCCGTCCCTATCGATTCTATAACAAACACTCCGTCCCTATCGATTCTGTAACAACACTCCATCCTGATCGATTCTATAACAAACACACCCTGTCCCTATCGCCCTATAACAAACACTCCATTTTGATCGATTCTATAACAAACACACCCTGTCTCTATCGCCCTATAACAAACACTCCGTCCCTATCGATTCTATAACAAACACTCCGTCCCTATCGATTCTATAACAAACACTCCGTCCCTATCGATTCTATAACAAACACTCCGTCCCTATCGATTCTATAACAAACACTCCGTCCCTATCGATTCTATAACAAACACTCCGTCCCTATCGATTTTGTAACAAACATTGTGTTACGATCGATTCTATAACAAACACACTCCGTCCCTATCGATTCTATAACAAACACTCTGTCCTTATCGATTCTATAACAAACATTCCGTCCCTATCAATTCAATATCAAACACTCCGTCCCTATCGATTCTATTACAAACACTCTGTCCCTATCGATTTTATAACAAACGCTCTGTTCCTATCGATTCTATAACAAACACTCCGTCCCTATCAATTCCATAACAAACACTCCGTTTCGATCGATTCAGTAACAGTTACTCTGTCCCTATCGATTCTATAAAAAACACTCCGTCGCTATCGATTCTATAACAAACACACTGTCCCTATCGATTCTATATCACTCTGTCCCGATCGATTCTGTAACAAACACTCTGTCCCGATCGATTCTGTAACAAACACTCTGTCCCGATCGATTCTATAACAAACACTCTGTCCCGATCAATTCTGTAACAAACACTCCGTTACAATCGATTCTGTTACAAACACACCCAGTCTCTATCGATTCTATAAGAAACACTCCGTCCCTATTGATTCTGTAACAAACACTCCGTTACAATCGATTCTATATCAAACACACCCAGTCTCTATCGATTCTATAAGAAACACTCCGTTCTGATTGATTCTATACCAAACACTCCGTCCCTATTGATTCTATAACAAACACTCCGTACCTATCGATTCTATAACAAACATTCCGTCCCTATCGATTCCATATCAAACACTCCGTCCCTATCGATGCTATAACAAACACTCCGCCCCGTTGATTCTATAACAAACGTTCCGTCCCTATCGATTCCATAACAAACACTCCCAGTCCCTATCGATTCTATAACAAACACTCCATTCCTATCGATTCTATAACAAACACTCCGTTACGATCGATTCTATAACAAACATTCCGTTGCGATCGATTCTATAACAGACACTCCCAGTCCCTATCGATTCTATAACAAACACACCGTCCCTATCGATTCTATAACAAACACTCCGTCCCTATCGATTCTATATCAAACTCTGGCCCTATCGATTCTATAACAAACACTCCGTGCCTATCGATTCTGTAACAAACACTCCGTGCCTGTCGATTCTGTAACAAACACTCCGTCCCTATCGATTCTTTAACAAACACTCCATCCCTATCGATTCTATAACAAACACTATGTCTCTATTGATTCTATAACAAACACTCTGTCTCTATCGATTCTATAACAAACACTCCGTTCCTATCGATTCTATAACAAACACTCCGTTACAATCGATTGTATAACTAACACTCCAAGTCCCTGTCGATTTAATAACAAACACTCCGTCCCTATCGATTCTATATCAAACCCTCTGTTCCGATCGATTCTATAACTAACACTGCGTCCCGATCGATTCTATACCAAACACTCCGTCCCTATTGATTCTATAACAAACATTCCGTCCCTATCGATTCTATAACAAACACACCCAGTCCCTATCGCCCTATAACAAACACTCCGTCCCTATCGATTCTATAACAAACACTCCGTCCCTATCGATTCCGTAACAAACACTCCGTTACGATCGATTCTATAACAAACACACCCAGTCCCTATCGATTCTATAACAAACACTCCGTTCTGATCGTTTCCATACCAAACATTCCGTCCCTATTGATTCTATAACAAACATTCCGTCCCTATCGATTCTATAATAAACATTCCGTCCCTATCGATTCTATAACAAACATTCCGTCCCTATTGATTCTATAACAAACATTCCGTCCCTATCGATTCTATAATAAACATTCCGTCCCTATCGATTCTATAACAAACACTCCGTCCCTATCGATTCTATAATAAACATTCCGTCCCTATCGATTCTAAGAAACACTCTGTCCCGATCGATTCTAATAACACTCCGAGCCGATCGATTCTATAACAAACACTCCGTCCCGATCGATTCTATAACAAACACAAGGTCCCGATCGATTCTATAACAAACATTCCGTCCCTATCGATTCTATAACAAACACACCCAGTCCCTATCGCCCTATAACAAATACTCCGTCCCTATCGATTCTATAACAAACACTCCGTCCCTATCGATTCCGTAACAAACACTCCGTTACGATCGATTCTATAACAAACACACCCAGTCCCTATCGATTCTATAACAAACACTCCGTTCTGATCGTTTCCATACCAAACATTCCGTCCCTATTGATTCTATAATAAACATTCCGTCCCTATCGATTCTAAGAAACACTCTGTCCCGATCGATTCTATAACACTCCGAGCCGATCGATTCTATAACAAACACTCCGTCCCGATCGATTCTATAACAAACACAAGGTCCCGATCGATTCTATAACAAACACTCCGTCCCTATTGATTCTATAACAAACATTCCGTCCCTATCGATTCTATAACAAACGCACCCAGTCCCTATCGCCCTATAACAAACACTCCGTCCCTATCGATTCTATAACAAACACTCCGTCCCTATCGATTCCACAACAAACACTCCATTCCTATCGATTCTATAACAAACACTCCGTTACGATCGATTCTATAACAAACACTGCGTTACGATCGCTTCTATAACAAACACTCCCAGTCCCTATCGATTCCATAACAAACACTCCGTCCCTATCGATTCTATAACAAACATTCCGTCCCTATCGATTGTATAAGAAACACTCCGTCCCTATTGACTCTATAACGAACACTCTGGTCCTTTTGATTCTATAACAAACACTCCGACCCTATTGATTCCATAACAAACACTCCGTCCCTATTGATTCTATAACAAACACTCCGTCCCAATCGATTCTATAACAAACGCTCCGTTACAATCAGTTCGATAACAAACACTCCGTCCCTGTCGATTCTATAACAAGCACTCCGTCTCTATCGATTCTGTAACAAACACTCTGTCCTGATCGATTCTATTTGAAACAGTCCATTCCGATCGATTCTATAACAAACACACCCAGTCCCTATCGATCTATAACAAACACTCCGTTCCTTTTGATTCTATCATAAACACTCCGTTCCGATCGATTCTATAACAAACGCTCCGTCCCTATCGATTCTATAACAAACACTCTGTTACGATCGATTCTATAACAAACATTCCGTTACGATCGATTCTATAACAAACTCCCCATCCCGATCGATTCTATAACTAACACACACAGTTCCTATCGATTCTATAACAAACACTTCATCCCTATCGATTCCATAACAAACACAAAGTCCCTATCGATTCTATAACAAACAATCCATCCCAATCGATTCTATAACAAACACTCTGTCCCTATCGATTCTGTAACAAACACTCCATCCTGATCGATTCTATAACAAACACTCCGTCCTGATCGATTCTATAACAAACACTCCGTCCTGATTGATTCTATAACAAACACTCCGTCCTGATCGATTCTATAACAAACCCTCCGTTTCGATCGATTCTATAAGAAACACTCTGTCCCTATCGATTCTATAAAAAACACTCTGTCCCTATCGATTCTATAAAAAACACTCCGTCCCTATCGATTCTATAACAAACACTCTGTCCCTATCGATTCTATGTCAAACACTCTGTCCCGATCGATTCTATAACAAACACTCTGTCCCGATCGATTCTATAACAAACACTCTGTCCCGATCGATTCTATAACAAACACTCTGTCCCGATCGATTCTGTAACAAACACTCCGTTACAATCGATTCTGTTACAAACACACCCAGTCTCTATCGATTCTATAAGAAACACTCCGTCCCTATTGATTCTGTAACAAACACACCCAGTCTCTATCGATTCTATAAGAAACACTCCGTTCTGATTGATTCTATACCAAACACTCCGTCCCTATTGATTCTATAACAAACATTCCGTCCCTATCGATTCTATAACAAACACATCCAGTCCCTATCGCCCTATAACAAACACTCGGTCCCTATCGATTCTATAACAAACACTCCGTCCCTATCGATTCTATAACAAACACTCTGTTACGATCGATTCTATAACAAACATTCCGTTATGATCGATTCTATAACAAACTCCCCATCCCGATCGATTCTATAACTAACACACACAGTTCCTATCGATTCTATAACAAACACTCCGTTCCTATCGATTCCATAACAAACACAAAGTCCCTATCGATTCTATAACAAACACTCCATCCCAATCGATTCTATAACAAACACTCTGTCCCTATCGATTCTGTAACAAACACTCCGTCCTGATCGATTCTATAACAAACACTCCGTCCTGATCAATTCTATAACAAACACTCCGTCCTGATCGATTCTATAACAAACACTCCGTCCTGATCGATTCTATAACAAACACTCCGTCCCTTATCGATTCTATAACAAACACTCTGTCCCTATCGATTCTATATCAATCACTCAGTCCCTATCGATTCCATAACAAACACACCGTCCCTATCGATTCTATAACAAACACTCCGTCCCTATCTATTCTGTAACAACACTCCGTCCTGATCGATTCTATAACAAACACACCCAGTCCCTATTGCCCTATAACAAACACTCCGTCCCTATCGATTCTGAAACAAACACTCCGTTCTGATCGATTCTATAGCAAACACTCCGTCCCTATCGGTTCTATAACAAACACTCCATACCTATCGATTCTATAACAAACATTCCGTCCCTATCGATTCAATATCAAACACTCCGTCCCTATCGATTCTATTACAAACACTCTGTCCCTATCGATTTTATAACAAACACTCTGTCCCTATCGATTCTATAACAAATACTGCGTCCCGATCGATTCTATAACAAACACTCCGTCCCTATCGATTCTATAACAAACACAACGTCCCTATTGGTTCTATAACAAACACTCCGTTACGATCCGTTTTATAACCAACGCTCCGTCCCTATCGATTCTATAACAAACTCTCTGTCCCTATCGATTATATAACAAACACTCTGTTACGATCGATTCTATAACAAACACTCTGTTACGATCGATTCTATAACAACCACTCCGTTATGATCGATTCTATTACAAACACTCCGTTACGATCGATTCTATAACAAACACTCCGTCCCTATCGATGCTATAACAAACACTCCGCCCCGTCGATTCTATAACAAACGTTCCGTCCCTATCGATTCCATAACAAACACTCCCAGTCCCTATCGATTCCACAACAAACACTCCATTCCTATCGATTCTATAACAAACACTCCGTTACGATCGATTCTATAACAAACACTGCGTTACAATCGATTCTATAACAAACACTCCGTCCCTATCGTGTCTATAACAAACATTCCGTCCCTATCGATTGTATAAGAAACACTCCGTCCCTATTGATCCTATAACAAACACTCCGTCCCTGTCGATTCTATAACAAACGCTCCATCCCTATCGATTTCATAACAAACACTCCGTCTCTATCGATTCTGTAACAAACACTCCGTCCTGATCGATACTATTTGAAACTCTCCGTTCCGATCGATTCTATAACAAACGCTCCGTCCCTATCGATTCTATAACAAACACTCTGTTACGATCGATTCTATAACAAACATTCCGTTATGATCGATTCTATAACAAACTCCCCATCCCGATCGATTCTATAACTAACACACACAGTTCCTATCGATTCTATAACAAACACTCCGTTCCTATCGATTCCATAACAAACACAAAGTCCCTATCGATTCTATAACAAACACTCCATCCCAATCGATTCTATAACAAACACTCTGTCCCTATCGATTCTGTAACAAACACTCCGTCCTGATCGATTCTATAACAAACACTCCGTCCTGATCAATTCTATAACAAACACTCCGTCCTGATCGATTCTATAACAAACACTCCGTCCTGATCGATTCTATAACAAACACTCCGTCCCTTATCGATTCTATAACAAACACTCTGTCCCTATCGATTCTATATCAATCACTCAGTCCCTATCGATTCCATAACAAACACACCGTCCCTATCGATTCTATAACAAACACTCCGTCCCTATTGATTCTATATCAAACTTTGGCCCTATCGATTCTATAACAAACACTCCGTGCCTATCGATTCTGTAACAAACACTCCGTCCCTATCGATTCTTTAACAAACACTCCGTCCCTATCGATTCTTTAACAAACACTCCGTTACAATCGATTGTATAACTAACACTCCAAGTCCCTATCGATTTAATAACAAACACTCCATCCCTATCGATTCTATATCAAACCCTCCGTTCTGATCGATTCTATAACTAACACTGCGTCCTGATCGATTCTATACCAAACACTCCGTCCCTATTGATTCTATAACAAACATTCCGTCCCTATCGATTCTATAACAAACACACCCAGTCCCTATCGCCCTATAACAAACACTCCGTCCCTATCGATTCTATAACAAACACTCCGTCCCTAACGATGCAATAACAAACACTCCACCCCGTCGATTCTATAACAAACGTTCCGTCCCTATCGATTCCATAACAAACACTCCCAGTCCCTATCGATTCTATTACAAAACACTCTGTCCCTATCGATTTTATAACAAACACTCTGTCCCTATCGATTCTATAACAAACACTGCGTCCCGATCGATTCTATAACAAACACTCCGTCCCTATCAATTCCATAACAAACACAACGTCCCTATTGGTTCTATAACAAACACTCCGTTACGATCCGTTTTATAACCAACGCTCCGTCCCTATCGATTCTATAACAAACTCTCTGTCCCTATCGATTATATAACAAACACTCTGTTACGATCGATTCTATAACAACCACTCCGTTACGATCGATTCTATTACAAACACTCCGTTACGATCGATTCTATAACAAACACTCCGTCCCTATCAATTCTATAACAAACACTCTGTCCCTATCGATTCCATAACAAACACAAAGTCCGTATTGATTCTATAACAGACACTCCGCCCCTATCGATTCTATAACAAACACTCTGTCCCTATCGATTCTATATCAAACTCTGGCCCGATCGATTCTATAACAAACACTCCGTGTCTATCGATTCTGTAACAAACACTCTGTCCCTATTGATTGTATAACAAACACTCCGTCCCTATCGATTCTGTAACAAACACTCTGTCCCTATCGATTCTATAACTAACACTGCATCCCGATCGATTCTATAACTAACACTGCGTCCCAATCGATTCTATAACTAACACTGCGTCCCGATCGATTCTATAACTAACACTCCATCCCTATCGATTCTATAACAAACACTCCTTTATGATCGATTCTATAACAAACACTCCGTTACGATCGATTCTATAACAACCACTCTGTCCCTAACGATTCCGTAACAAACACGTCACTATTGGTTCTATAACAAACACTCCGTTACGATCCGTTTTATAACCAACGCTCCGTCCCTATCGATTCTATAACAAACTCTCCGTCCCTATCGATTATATAACACTCTGTTACGATCGATTTTATAACAACCACTCCGTTACGATCGATTCTATTACAAACACTCCGTAACGATCGATTCTATAACAAACACTCCGTCCCTATCGATGCTATAACAAACACTCCGCCCCGTCGATTCTATAACAAACGTTCCGTCCCTATCGATTCCATAACAAACACTCCCAGTCCCTATCGATTCCGCAACAAACACTCCATTCCTATCGATTCTATAACAAACACTCCGTTACGATCGATTCTATAACAAACACTGCGTTACAATCGATTCTATAACAAACACTCCGTCCCTATCGATTGTATAAGAAACACTCCGTCCCTATTGATCCTATAACAAACACTCCGTCCCTGTCGATTCTATAACAAACGCTCCATCCCTATCGATTTCATAACAAACACTCCGTCTCTATCGATTCTGTAACAAACACTCCGTCCTGATCGATACTATTTGAAACTCCGTTCCGATCGATTCTATAACAAACGCTCCGTCCCTATCGATTCTATAACAAACACTCTGTTACGATCGATTCTATAACAAACATTCCGTTATGATCGATTCTATAACAAACTCCCCATCCCGATCGATTCTATAACTAACACACACAGTTCCTATCGATTCCATAACAAACACAAAGTCCCTATCGATTCTATAACAAACACTCCATCCCAATCGATTCTATAACAAACACTCTGTCCCTATCGATTCTGTAACAAACACTCCGTCCTGATCGATTCTATAACAAACACTCCGTCCCTATCGATTCTATAACAAACACTCCGTCCCTATCGACTCTATAACAAACACACCCTGTCTCTATCGCCCTATAACAAACACTCCGTCCCTATCGATTCTATAGCAAACACTCCGTCCCTATCGATTCTATAACAAACACTCCGTCCCTATCGATTCTATAACAAACACTCCGTCCCTATCGATTCTATAACAAACACTCCGTCCCTATCGATTCTATAACAAACACTCCGTCCCTATCGATTCTATAACAAACATTCCGTCCCTATCGATTCTATAACAAACACTCCGTCCCTATCGATTTTGTAACAAACACTCCGTTACGATCGATTCTATAACAAACACACCCAGTCCCTATTGATTCTATAACAAACACTCCGTTCTGATCGAGTCTATAGCAAACACTCCGTCCCTATTGATTCTATAACAAACACTCCGTCCCTATCGATTCTATAACAAACACTCCGTCCCTATCGATTCTATAACAAACACTCCGTCCCTATCGATTCTATAACAAACACTCCGTCCCTATCGATTCTATAACAAACACTCCGTCCCTATCGATTCTATAACAAACACTCCGTCCCTATCGATTCTATAACAAACACTCCGTCCCTATCGATTCTATAACAAACACTCCGTCCCTATCGATTTTGTAACAAACACTCCATTACGATCGATTCTTTAACAAACACACCCAGTCCCTATTGATTCTATAACAAACACTCTGTTCTGATTGATTCTATAGCAAACACTCCGTCCCTATTGATTCTATAACAAACATTCCGTCCCTATCAATTCAATATCGAACACTCCGTCCCTATCGATTCTATTACAAACACTCTGTCCCTATCGTTTTTATAACAAACGCTCTGTCCCTATCGATTCTATAATAAACACTCCGTCCCTATCAATTCCATAACAAACACAACATCCCTATTGATTCTATAACAAACACTCCATTACGATCCGTTTTATAACCAACGCTCCGTCCCTATCGATTCTATAACAAACACTCCGTACCTATCGATTCTATAACAAACACTCCGTCCCTATCGATTCTATAACAAACACTCAGTTACGATCGATTCTATAACAACCACTCCGTTACGATCGATTCTATAACAAACACTCCGTCCCTATCGATGCAATAACAAACACTCCGCCCCGTCGATTCTATAACAAACGTTCCGTCCCTATCGATTCCACAACAAACACTCCGTCCCTATTGATTCTATAACAAACACTTCGTCCTTAACGATTCTATAACAAACGCTCCGTCCCTATCGCTTCTATAACAAACATTCCGTCCCTATCGACTCTATAACAAACATTCCGTCCCTAACGATTCTATAACAAACGCTCCGTCCCTATCGATTCTGTAACAAACATTCCGTCCCTATCGATTCTATAGCAAACGCTCCATCCCTATCGATTCTATAACAAACGCTCCGTTCCGATCGATTCTATAACAAATGCTCCATCCCTATCGATTCTATAACAAACACTCCGTTACGATTGATTCTATAACAAACACTCCGTTACGATCGATTCTATAACAAACATTCCGTTGCGATCGATTCTATAACAGACACTCCCAGTCCCTATCGATTCTGTAACAAACACACCGTCCCTATTGATTCTATAACAAACACTCCGTCCCTATCGATTCTGTAACAAACACTCAGTCCCTATCGATTCTATAACAAACACTATGTCTCTATCGATTCTATAACAAACACTCTGACTCTATCGATTCTATAACAAACACTCTGTCTCTATCGATTCTATAACAAACACTCCGTCCCTATCGATTCAATATCAAACACTCCGTCCCTATCGATTCTATTACAAACACTCTGTCCCTATCGATTTTATAACAAACACTCTGTCCCTATCGATTCTATAACAAACACTCCGTCCCTATCGATTCCATAACAAACACTCCGTCCCTATCGATTCAATATCAAACACTCCGTCCCTATCAATTCTATAACAACCACTCCGTTACGATCTATTCTATTACAAACACTCCGTTACGATCGATTCTATAACAAACACTCCGTCCCTATTGATGCTATAACAAACACTCCGCCCCGTCAATTCTATAACAAACGTTCCGTCCCTATCGATTCCATCACAAACGCTCCGTCCCTATTGATTCTATAACAAACACTCCCAGTCCCTATCGATTCCACAACAAACACTCCGTCCCTATCGATTCTATAACAAACACTTCGTCCCTAACGATTCTATAACAAACGCTCCGTCCCTATCGATTCTATAACAAACATTCCGTCCCTATCGATTATATAACAAACACTCCGTCCCTATCGATTCTATAGCAAACGCTCCGTCTCTATCGATTCTATAACAAACGCTCCGTTCCGATCGATTCTATAACAAATGCTCCGTCCCTATCGATTGTATAACAAACGCTCCGTTACGATTGATTCTATAACAAACACTCCGTTACGATTGATTCCATAACAAACACTCCGTTACGATCGATTCTATAACAAACACTCCGTCCCTATCGATTCTATAAAAAACACTCTGTCCCTATCGATTCTATAACAAACACTCTGTCCCTATCGATTCCATAACAAACACACCGTCCCTATCGATTCTATAACAAACACTCCGTCCCTATTGATTCTATATCAAACTCTGGCCCTATCGATTCTATAACAAACACTCCGTGCCTATCGATTCTGTAACAACCACTCCGTCCCTATCGATTCTTTAACAAACACTCCGTCCCTATCGATTCTTTAACAAACACTCCGTTACAATCGATTGTATAACTAACACTCCAAGTCCCTATCGATTCTATAACAAACACTCCATCCCTGTCGATTCTATATCAAACCCTCCGTTCCGATCGATTCTATAACTAACACTGCGTCCTGATCGATTCTATACCAAACACTCCGTCCCTATTGATTCTATAACAAACATTCCGTCCCTATCGATTCTATAACAAACACACCCAGTCCCTATCGCCCTATAACAAACACTCCGTCCCTATCGATTCTATAACAAACACTCCGTCCCTATCGATTCCGTAACAAACACTCCGTTACGATCGATTCTATAACAAACACACCCAGTCCCTATCGATTCTATAACAAACACTCCGTTCTGATCGTTTCTATACCAAACATTCCGTCCCTATTGATTCTATAACAAACATTCCGTCCCTATCGATTCAATAACAAACACTCCGTCCCTATTGATTCTATAACAAACACTCCGTCCCTATCGATTCTGTAACAATACTCCATCCTGATCGATTCTATAACAAACACACCCAGTCCCTATCGCCCTATAACAAACACTCCGTCCCTATCGATTTTATAACAACACTCCATTCTGATCAATTCTATAACAAACACACCATGTCCCTATCGCCCTTTAACAAACACTCCATTTTGATCGATTCTATAACAAACACACCCTGTCTCTATCGCCCTATAACAAACACTCCGTCCCTATCGATTCTATAACAAACACTCCGTCCCTGTCGATTCTATAACAAACATTCCGTCCCTATCGATTCTATAACAAACATTCCGTCCCTATCAATTCTATAACAAATGCTCCGTCCCTATCGATTCTATAACAAACGCTCCGTTCCGATCGATTCTATAACAAACGCTCCGTCCCTATTGATTCTATAACAAACACTCCGTCCCTATCGATTCTATAACAAACATTCCGTCCCTATCGATTCTATAACAAACATTCCGTCCCTATCGATTCTATAACAAACGCTCCGTCCCTATCGATTCTATAACAGACGCTCCGTTCCGATCGATTCTATAACAAATGCTCCCTCCCTATCGATTCTATAACAAATGCTCCGTCCCTATCGATTCTATAACAAACACTCCGTTACGATCGATTCTATAACAAACATTCCGTTGCGATCGATTCTATAACAGACACTCGGTCCCTATCGATTCTGTAACAACACTCCATCCTGATCGATTCTATAACAAACACACCATGTCCCTATCGCCCTTTAACAAACACTCCATTTTGATCGATTCTATAACAAACACACCCTGTCTCTATCGCCCTATAACAAACATTCCGTCCCTATCGATTCTATAACAAACACTCCGTCCCTATCGATTCTATAACAAACACACCGTCCCTATCAATTCTATAACAAACACTCCGTCCCTATCGATTCTATAACAAACACTCCGTCCCTATCGATTCTATAACAAACACTCCGTCCCTATCGATTTTGTAACAAACACTCCGTTACGATCGATTCTATAACAAACACACCCAGTCCCTATTGATTCTATAACAAACGCTCCGTCCCTAACGATTCTATAACAAACGCTCCGTCCCTATCGATTCTATAACAAACATTCCGTCCCTATTGATTCTATAACAAACATTCCGTCCCTATCGATTCTATAACAAACGCTCCGTCCCTATCGATTCTATAACAAACGCTCCGTTCCGATCGATTCTATAACAAACGCTCCGTCCCTATTGATTCTATAACAAACGCTATGTCTCTATCGATTCTATAATAAACACTCCGTCCCTATCGATTCTATAACAAACATTCCGTCCCTATCGATTCTATAACAAACATTCCGTCCCTATCGATTCTATAACAAACACTCCGTCCCTATCGATTCTGTAACAAACACTCCGTCCCTATCGATTCTTTAACAAACACTCCGTCCCTATCGATTTTGTAACAAACACTCCGTTACGATCGATTCTATAACAAACACACCCAGTCCCTATTGATTCTATAACAAACACTCTGTCTCTATCGATTCTATAACAAACACTCTGTCCCTATCGATTCAATATCAAACACTCCGTCCCTATCGATTCTATTACAAACACTCCGTCCCTATCGATTCTATTACAAACACTCCGTCCCTATCGATTCTATTACAAACACTCCATCCCTATCGATTCTATAACAAACACTCCGTCCCTATCGATTCCATAACAAACACAACATCCCTATCGATTCCATAACAAACACAACGTCCTTATCGATTCTATAACAAACTCTCCGTCCCTATGGATTCTATAACAAACACTCAGTTACGATCAATTCTATAACAACCACTCCGTTACGATCGATGCTATAACAAACACTCCGTCCCTATTGATGCTATAACAAACACTCCGCCCCGTCAATTCTATAACAAACGTTCCGTCCCTATCGATTCCACAACAAACGCTCCGTCCCTATGGATTCTATAACAAACACTTCGTCCCTAACGATTCTATAACAAACACTCCGTCCCTATCGATTCTATAACAAACACTCCATCCCTATCGATTATATAACAAACACTCCGTCCCTATCGATTCTATAACAAATGCTCCATCCCTATCGATTCTATAACAAATGCTCCGTTACGATTGATTCTATAACAAACACTCCGTTACGATTGATTCTATAACAAACACTCCGTTACGATCGATTCTATAACAAACATTCCGTTGCGATCGATTCTATAACAGACACTCCCAGTCCCTATCGATTTTATAACAAACACACCGTCCCTATTGATTCTATAACAAACACTCCCTCCCTATCGATTCTATATCAAACTCTGGCCCAATCGTTTCTATAACAAACTCTCCGTGCCTATCGATTCTGTAACAAACACTCCGTGCCTATCGATTCTGTAACAAACACTCCGTGCCTATCGATTCTGTAACAAACACTCCGTGCCTATTGATTCTGTAACAAACACTCCGTGCCTATCGATTCTTTAACAAACACTCCGTCCCTATCGATTCTTTAACAAACACTCCGTCCCTATCGATTCTATAACAAACACTATGTCTCTATCGATTCTATAACAAACACTCTGTCTCTATCAATTCTATAACAAACACTCCGTTCCTATCGATTCTATAACAAACACTCCGTTACAATCGATTGTATAACTAACACCCCAAGTTCCTATCGATTTAATAACAAACGCTCCGTCCCTATCGATTCTATAACAGACGCTCCGTTCCGATCGATTCTATAACAAATGCTCCGTCCCTATCGATTCTATAACAAACACTCCGTTACGATCGATTCTATAACAAACACTCCGTCCCTATCGATTCCGTAACAAACACTCCGTTACGATCGATTCTATAACAAACACACCCAGTCCCTATCGATTCTATAACAAACACTCCGTTCTGATCGTTTCTATACCAAACATTCCGTCCCTATTGATTCTATAACAAACATTCCGTCCCTATCGATTCAATAACAAACACTCCGTCCCTATTGATTCTATAACAAACACTCCGTCCCTATCGATTCTGTAACAACACTCCGTCCTGATCGATTCTATAACAAACACTCCCAGTCCCTATCGCCCTATAACAAACACTCCGTCCCTATCGATTTTATAACAAACACTCGGTCCCTATCGATTCTGTAACAACACTCCATTCTGATCAATTCTATAACAAACACACCCTGTCTCTATCGCCCTATAACAAACACTCCGTCCCTATCGATTCTATAACAAACACACCGTCCCTATCGATTCTATAACAAACACTCCGTCCCTAACGATTCTATAACAAACACTCCGTCCCTATCGATTCTATAACAAACACTCCGTCCCTATCGATTCTATAACAAACACTCCGTCCCTATCGATTCTATAACAAACACTCAGTCCCTATCGATTTTGTAACAAACGCTCCGTTACGATCGATTCTATAACAAACACACCCAGTCCCTATTGATTCTATAACAAACGCTCCGTCCCTAACGATTCTATAACAAACGCTCCGTCCCTATCGATTCTATAACAAACATTCCGTCCCTATCGATTCTATAACAAACATTCCGTCCCTATCGATTCTATAACAAACGCTCCATCCCTATCGATTCTATAACAAACGCTCCGTTCCGATCGATTCTATAACAAACACTCCGTCCCTATTGATTCTATAACAAACGGTCCGTCCCTAACGATTCTATAACAAACACTCCGTCCCTATCGATTCTGTAACAAACACTCCGTCCCTATCGATTCTTTAACAAACACTCCGTCCCTATCGATTCTATAACAAACACTATGTCTCTATCGATTCTATAACAAACACTTTGTCTCTATCGATTCTATAACAAACACTCCGTCCCTATCGATTCAATATCAAACACACCGTCCCTATCGATTCTATTACAAACACTCCGTCCCTATCGATTCTATAACAAACACTCCGTCCCTATCGATTCTATAACAAATGCTCCATCCCTATCGATTCTATAACAAATGCTCCGTTACGATTGATTCTATAACAAACACTCCGTTACGATTGATTCTATAACAAACACTCCGTTACGATCGATTCTATAACAAACATTCCGTTGCGATCGATTCTATAACAGACACTCCCAGTCCCTATCGATTTTATAACAAACACACCGTCCCTATTGATTCTATAACAAACACTCCCTCCCTATCGATTCTATATCAAACTCTGGCCCAATCGATTCTATAACAAACACTCCGTGCCTATCGATTCTGTAACAAACACTCCGTGCCTATCGATTCTGTAACAAACACTCCGTGCCTATCGATTCTGTAACAAACACTCCGTGTCTATCGATTCTGTAACAAACACTCCGTGCCTATCGATTCTTTAACAAACACTCCGTCCCTATCGATTCTTTAACAAACACTCCGTCCCTATCGATTCTATAACAAACACTATGTCTCTATCGATTCTATAACAAACACTCTGTCTCTATCAATTCTATAACAAACACTCCGTTCCTATCGATTCTATAACAAACACTCCGTTACAATCGATTGTATAACTAACACCCCAAGTTCCTATCGATTTAATAACAAACGCTCCGTCCCTATCGATTCTATAACAGACGCTCCGTTCCGATCGATTCTATAACAAATGCTCCGTCCCTATCGATTCTATAACAAATGCTCCGTCCCTATCGATTCTATAACAAACACTCCGTTACGATCGATTCTATAACAAACACTCCGTCCCTATCGATTCCGTAACAAACACTCCGTTACGATCGATTCTATAACAAACACACCCAGTCCCTATCGATTCTATAACAAACACTCCGTTCTGATCGTTTCTATACCAAACATTCCGTCCCTATTGATTCTATAACAAACATTCCGTCCCTATCGATTCAATAACAAACACTCCGTCCCTATTGATTCTATAACAAACACTCCGTCCCTATCGATTCTGTAACAACACTCCGTCCTGATCGATTCTATAACAAACACTCCCAGTCCCTATCGCCCTATAACAAACACTCCGTCCCTATCGATTTTATAACAAACACTCGGTCCCTATCGATTCTGTAACAACACTCCATTCTGATCAATTCTATAACAAACACACCCTGTCTCTATCGCCCTATAACAAACACTCCGTCCCTATCGATTCTATAACAAACACACCGTCCCTATCGATTCTATAACAAACACTCCGTCCCTATCGATTCTATAACAAACACTCCGTCCCTATCGATTCTATAACAAACACTCCGTCCCTATCGATTCTATAACAAACACTCCGTCCCTATCGATTCTATAACAAACACTCAGTCCCTATCGATTTTGTAACAAACGCTCCGTTACGATCGATTCTATAACAAACACACCCAGTCCCTATTGATTCTATAACAAACGCTCCGTCCCTAACGATTCTATAACAAACGCTCCGTCCCTATCGATTCTATAACAAACATTCCGTCCCTATCGATTCTATAACAAACATTCCGTCCCTATCGATTCTATAACAAACGCTCCGTCCCTATCGATTCTATAACAAACGCTCCGTTCCGATCGATTCTATAACAAACACTCCGTCCCTATTGATTCTATAACAAACGGTCCGTCCCTAACGATTCTATAACAAACACTCCGTCCCTATCGATTCTGTAACAAACACTCCGTCCCTATCGATTCTTTAACAAACACTCCGTCCCTATCGATTCTATAACAAACACTATGTCTCTATCGATTCTATAACAAACACTTTGTCTCTATCGATTCTATAACAAACACTCCGTCCCTATCGATTCAATATCAAACACTCCGTCCCTATCGATTCTATTACAAACACTCCGTCCCTATCGATTCTATTACAAACACTCTGTCCCTATCGATTCTATAACAAACACTCCGTCCCTATCGATTCTATAACAAATGCTCCATCCCTATCGATTCTATAACAAATGCTCCGTTACGATTGATTCTATAACAAACACTCCGTTACGATTGATTCTATAACAAACACTCCGTTACGATCGATTCTATAACAAACATTCCGTTGCGATCGATTCTATAACAGACACTCCCAGTCCCTATCGATTTTATAACAAACACACCGTCCCTATCGATTCTATTACAAACACTCCGTCCCTATCGATTCTATTACAAACGCTCCGTCTCTATCGATTCTATAACAAACGCTCCGTTCCGATCGATTCTATAACAAATGCTCCGTCCCTATCGATTGTATAACAAACGCTCCGTTACGATTGATTCTATAACAAACACTCCGTTACGATTGATTCCATAACAAACACTCCGTTACGATCGATTCTATAACAAACACTCCGTCCCTATCGATTCTATAAAAAACACTCTGTCCCTATCGATTCTATAACAAACACTCTGTCCCTATCGATTCCATAACAAACACACCGTCCCTATCGATTCTATAACAAACACTCCGTCCCTATTGATTCTATATCAAACTCTGGCCCTATCGATTCTATAACAAACACTCCGTGCCTATCGATTCTGTAACAACCACTCCGTCCCTATCGATTCTTTAACAAACACTCCGTCCCTATCGATTCTTTAACAAACACTCCGTTACAATCGATTGTATAACTAACACTCCAAGTCCCTATCGATTCTATAACAAACACTCCATCCCTGTCGATTCTATATCAAACCCTCCGTTCCGATCGATTCTATAACTAACACTGCGTCCTGATCGATTCTATACCAAACACTCCGTCCCTATTGATTCTATAACAAACATTCCGTCCCTATCGATTCTATAACAAACACACCCAGTCCCTATCGCCCTATAACAAACACTCCGTCCCTATCGATTCTATAACAAACACTCCGTCCCTATCGATTCCGTAACAAACACTCCGTTACGATCGATTCTATAACAAACACACCCAGTCCCTATCGATTCTATAACAAACACTCCGTTCTGATCGTTTCTATACCAAACATTCCGTCCCTATTGATTCTATAACAAACATTCCGTCCCTATCGATTCAATAACAAACACTCCGTCCCTATTGATTCTATAACAAACACTCCGTCCCTATCGATTCTGTAACAATACTCCATCCTGATCGATTCTATAACAAACACACCCAGTCCCTATCGCCCTATAACAAACACTCCGTCCCTATCGATTTTATAACAACACTCCATTCTGATCAATTCTATAACAAACACACCATGTCCCTATCGCCCTTTAACAAACACTCCATTTTGATCGATTCTATAACAAACACACCCTGTCTCTATCGCCCTATAACAAACACTCCGTCCCTATCGATTCTATAACAAACACTCCGTCCCTGTCGATTCTATAACAAACATTCCGTCCCTATCGATTCTATAACAAACATTCCGTCCCTATCAATTCTATAACAAATGCTCCGTCCCTATCGATTCTATAACAAACGCTCCGTTCCGATCGATTCTATAACAAACGCTCCGTCCCTATTGATTCTATAACAAACACTCCGTCCCTATCGATTCTATAACAAACATTCCGTCCCTATCGATTCTATAACAAACATTCCGTCCCTATCGATTCTATAACAAACGCTCCGTCCCTATCGATTCTATAACAGACGCTCCGTTCCGATCGATTCTATAACAAATGCTCCCTCCCTATCGATTCTATAACAAATGCTCCGTCCCTATCGATTCTATAACAAACACTCCGTTACGATCGATTCTATAACAAACATTCCGTTGCGATCGATTCTATAACAGACACTCGGTCCCTATCGATTCTGTAACAACACTCCATCCTGATCGATTCTATAACAAACACACCATGTCCCTATCGCCCTTTAACAAACACTCCATTTTGATCGATTCTATAACAAACACACCCTGTCTCTATCGCCCTATAACAAACATTCCGTCCCTATCGATTCTATAACAAACACTCCGTCCCTATCGATTCTATAACAAACACACCGTCCCTATCAATTCTATAACAAACACTCCGTCCCTATCGATTCTATAACAAACACTCCGTCCCTATCGATTCTATAACAAACACTCCGTCCCTATCGATTTTGTAACAAACACTCCGTTACGATCGATTCTATAACAAACACACCCAGTCCCTATTGATTCTATAACAAACGCTCCGTCCCTAACGATTCTATAACAAACGCTCCGTCCCTATCGATTCTATAACAAACATTCCGTCCCTATTGATTCTATAACAAACATTCCGTCCCTATCGATTCTATAACAAACGCTCCGTCCCTATCGATTCTATAACAAACGCTCCGTTCCGATCGATTCTATAACAAACGCTCCGTCCCTATTGATTCTATAACAAACGCTATGTCTCTATCGATTCTATAATAAACACTCCGTCCCTATCGATTCTATAACAAACATTCCGTCCCTATCGATTCTATAACAAACATTCCGTCCCTATCGATTCTATAACAAACACTCCGTCCCTATCGATTCTGTAACAAACACTCCGTCCCTATCGATTCTTTAACAAACACTCCGTCCCTATCGATTTTGTAACAAACACTCCGTTACGATCGATTCTATAACAAACACACCCAGTCCCTATTGATTCTATAACAAACACTCTGTCTCTATCGATTCTATAACAAACACTCTGTCCCTATCGATTCAATATCAAACACTCCGTCCCTATCGATTCTATTACAAACACTCCGTCCCTATCGATTCTATTACAAACACTCCGTCCCTATCGATTCTATTACAAACACTCCATCCCTATCGATTCTATAACAAACACTCCGTCCCTATCGATTCCATAACAAACACAACATCCCTATCGATTCCATAACAAACACAACGTCCTTATCGATTCTATAACAAACTCTCCGTCCCTATGGATTCTATAACAAACACTCAGTTACGATCAATTCTATAACAACCACTCCGTTACGATCGATGCTATAACAAACACTCCGTCCCTATTGATGCTATAACAAACACTCCGCCCCGTCAATTCTATAACAAACGTTCCGTCCCTATCGATTCCACAACAAACGCTCCGTCCCTATGGATTCTATAACAAACACTTCGTCCCTAACGATTCTATAACAAACACTCCGTCCCTATCGATTCTATAACAAACACTCCATCCCTATCGATTATATAACAAACACTCCGTCCCTATCGATTCTATAACAAATGCTCCATCCCTATCGATTCTATAACAAATGCTCCGTTACGATTGATTCTATAACAAACACTCCGTTACGATTGATTCTATAACAAACACTCCGTTACGATCGATTCTATAACAAACATTCCGTTGCGATCGATTCTATAACAGACACTCCCAGTCCCTATCGATTTTATAACAAACACACCGTCCCTATTGATTCTATAACAAACACTCCCTCCCTATCGATTCTATATCAAACTCTGGCCCAATCGTTTCTATAACAAACTCTCCGTGCCTATCGATTCTGTAACAAACACTCCGTGCCTATCGATTCTGTAACAAACACTCCGTGCCTATCGATTCTGTAACAAACACTCCGTGCCTATTGATTCTGTAACAAACACTCCGTGCCTATCGATTCTTTAACAAACACTCCGTCCCTATCGATTCTTTAACAAACACTCCGTCCCTATCGATTCTATAACAAACACTATGTCTCTATCGATTCTATAACAAACACTCTGTCTCTATCAATTCTATAACAAACACTCCGTTCCTATCGATTCTATAACAAACACTCCGTTACAATCGATTGTATAACTAACACCCCAAGTTCCTATCGATTTAATAACAAACGCTCCGTCCCTATCGATTCTATAACAGACGCTCCGTTCCGATCGATTCTATAACAAATGCTCCGTCCCTATCGATTCTATAACAAACACTCCGTTACGATCGATTCTATAACAAACACTCCGTCCCTATCGATTCCGTAACAAACACTCCGTTACGATCGATTCTATAACAAACACACCCAGTCCCTATCGATTCTATAACAAACACTCCGTTCTGATCGTTTCTATACCAAACATTCCGTCCCTATTGATTCTATAACAAACATTCCGTCCCTATCGATTCAATAACAAACACTCCGTCCCTATTGATTCTATAACAAACACTCCGTCCCTATCGATTCTGTAACAACACTCCGTCCTGATCGATTCTATAACAAACACTCCCAGTCCCTATCGCCCTATAACAAACACTCCGTCCCTATCGATTTTATAACAAACACTCGGTCCCTATCGATTCTGTAACAACACTCCATTCTGATCAATTCTATAACAAACACACCCTGTCTCTATCGCCCTATAACAAACACTCCGTCCCTATCGATTCTATAACAAACACACCGTCCCTATCGATTCTATAACAAACACTCCGTCCCTAACGATTCTATAACAAACACTCCGTCCCTATCGATTCTATAACAAACACTCCGTCCCTATCGATTCTATAACAAACACTCCGTCCCTATCGATTCTATAACAAACACTCAGTCCCTATCGATTTTGTAACAAACGCTCCGTTACGATCGATTCTATAACAAACACACCCAGTCCCTATTGATTCTATAACAAACGCTCCGTCCCTAACGATTCTATAACAAACGCTCCGTCCCTATCGATTCTATAACAAACATTCCGTCCCTATCGATTCTATAACAAACATTCCGTCCCTATCGATTCTATAACAAACGCTCCATCCCTATCGATTCTATAACAAACGCTCCGTTCCGATCGATTCTATAACAAACACTCCGTCCCTATTGATTCTATAACAAACGGTCCGTCCCTAACGATTCTATAACAAACACTCCGTCCCTATCGATTCTGTAACAAACACTCCGTCCCTATCGATTCTTTAACAAACACTCCGTCCCTATCGATTCTATAACAAACACTATGTCTCTATCGATTCTATAACAAACACTTTGTCTCTATCGATTCTATAACAAACACTCCGTCCCTATCGATTCAATATCAAACACACCGTCCCTATCGATTCTATTACAAACACTCCGTCCCTATCGATTCTATAACAAACACTCCGTCCCTATCGATTCTATAACAAATGCTCCATCCCTATCGATTCTATAACAAATGCTCCGTTACGATTGATTCTATAACAAACACTCCGTTACGATTGATTCTATAACAAACACTCCGTTACGATCGATTCTATAACAAACATTCCGTTGCGATCGATTCTATAACAGACACTCCCAGTCCCTATCGATTTTATAACAAACACACCGTCCCTATTGATTCTATAACAAACACTCCCTCCCTATCGATTCTATATCAAACTCTGGCCCAATCGATTCTATAACAAACACTCCGTGCCTATCGATTCTGTAACAAACACTCCGTGCCTATCGATTCTGTAACAAACACTCCGTGCCTATCGATTCTGTAACAAACACTCCGTGTCTATCGATTCTGTAACAAACACTCCGTGCCTATCGATTCTTTAACAAACACTCCGTCCCTATCGATTCTTTAACAAACACTCCGTCCCTATCGATTCTATAACAAACACTATGTCTCTATCGATTCTATAACAAACACTCTGTCTCTATCAATTCTATAACAAACACTCCGTTCCTATCGATTCTATAACAAACACTCCGTTACAATCGATTGTATAACTAACACCCCAAGTTCCTATCGATTTAATAACAAACGCTCCGTCCCTATCGATTCTATAACAGACGCTCCGTTCCGATCGATTCTATAACAAATGCTCCGTCCCTATCGATTCTATAACAAATGCTCCGTCCCTATCGATTCTATAACAAACACTCCGTTACGATCGATTCTATAACAAACACTCCGTCCCTATCGATTCCGTAACAAACACTCCGTTACGATCGATTCTATAACAAACACACCCAGTCCCTATCGATTCTATAACAAACACTCCGTTCTGATCGTTTCTATACCAAACATTCCGTCCCTATTGATTCTATAACAAACATTCCGTCCCTATCGATTCAATAACAAACACTCCGTCCCTATTGATTCTATAACAAACACTCCGTCCCTATCGATTCTGTAACAACACTCCGTCCTGATCGATTCTATAACAAACACTCCCAGTCCCTATCGCCCTATAACAAACACTCCGTCCCTATCGATTTTATAACAAACACTCGGTCCCTATCGATTCTGTAACAACACTCCATTCTGATCAATTCTATAACAAACACACCCTGTCTCTATCGCCCTATAACAAACACTCCGTCCCTATCGATTCTATAACAAACACACCGTCCCTATCGATTCTATAACAAACACTCCGTCCCTATCGATTCTATAACAAACACTCCGTCCCTATCGATTCTATAACAAACACTCCGTCCCTATCGATTCTATAACAAACACTCCGTCCCTATCGATTCTATAACAAACACTCAGTCCCTATCGATTTTGTAACAAACGCTCCGTTACGATCGATTCTATAACAAACACACCCAGTCCCTATTGATTCTATAACAAACGCTCCGTCCCTAACGATTCTATAACAAACGCTCCGTCCCTATCGATTCTATAACAAACATTCCGTCCCTATCGATTCTATAACAAACATTCCGTCCCTATCGATTCTATAACAAACGCTCCGTCCCTATCGATTCTATAACAAACGCTCCGTTCCGATCGATTCTATAACAAACACTCCGTCCCTATTGATTCTATAACAAACGGTCCGTCCCTAACGATTCTATAACAAACACTCCGTCCCTATCGATTCTGTAACAAACACTCCGTCCCTATCGATTCTTTAACAAACACTCCGTCCCTATCGATTCTATAACAAACACTATGTCTCTATCGATTCTATAACAAACACTTTGTCTCTATCGATTCTATAACAAACACTCCGTCCCTATCGATTCAATATCAAACACTCCGTCCCTATCGATTCTATTACAAACACTCCGTCCCTATCGATTCTATTACAAACACTCTGTCCCTATCGATTCTATAACAAACACTCCGTCCCTATCGATTCTATAACAAATGCTCCATCCCTATCGATTCTATAACAAATGCTCCGTTACGATTGATTCTATAACAAACACTCCGTTACGATTGATTCTATAACAAACACTCCGTTACGATCGATTCTATAACAAACATTCCGTTGCGATCGATTCTATAACAGACACTCCCAGTCCCTATCGATTTTATAACAAACACACCGTCCCTATTGATTCTATAACAAACACTCCCTCCCTATCGATTCTATATCAAACTCTGGCCCAATCGATTCTATAACAAACACTCCGTGCCTATCGATTCTGTAACAAACACTCCGTGCCTATCGATTCTGTAACAAACACTCCGTGCCTATCGATTCTGTAACAAACACTCCGTGTCTATCGATTCTGTAACAAACACTCCGTGCCTATCGATTCTTTAACAAACACTCCGTCCCTATCGATTCTTTAACAAACACTCCGTCCCTATCGATTCTATAACAAACACTATGTCTCTATCGATTCTATAACAAACACTCTGTCTCTATCAATTCTATAACAAACACTCCGTTCCTATCGATTCTATAACAAACACTCCGTTACAATCGATTGTATAACTAACACCCCAAGTTCCTATCGATTTAATAACAAACGCTCCGTCCCTATCGATTCTATAACAGACGCTCCGTTCCGATCGATTCTATAACAAATGCTCCGTCCCTATCGATTCTATAACAAATGCTCCGTCCCTATCGATTCTATAACAAACACTCCGTTACGATCGATTCTATAACAAACACTCCGTCCCTATCGATTCCGTAACAAACACTCCGTTACGATCGATTCTATAACAAACACACCCAGTCCCTATCGATTCTATAACAAACACTCCGTTCTGATCGTTTCTATACCAAACATTCCGTCCCTATTGATTCTATAACAAACATTCCGTCCCTATCGATTCAATAACAAACACTCCGTCCCTATTGATTCTATAACAAACACTCCGTCCCTATCGATTCTGTAACAACACTCCGTCCTGATCGATTCTATAACAAACACACCCTGTCTCTATCGTCCTATAACAAACACTCCGTCCCTATCGATTCTATAACAAACACTCCGTCCCTATCGATTCTATAACAAACACTCCGTCCCTATCGATTCTATAACAAACGCTCCGTCCCTATCGATTCTGTAACAACACTCCGTCCTGATCGATTCTATAACAAACGCACCCTGTCTCTATCGCCCTATAACAAACATTCCGTCCCTATCGATTCAATAACAAACACTCCGTCCCTATTGATTCTATAACAAACACTCCGTCCCTATCGATTCTGTAACAACACTCCGTCCTGATCGATTCTATAACAAACACACCCTGTCTCTATCGCCCTATAACAAACACTCCATCCCTATCGATTCTATAACAAACACTCCGTCCCTATCGATTCCATAACAAACACTCCGTCCCTATCGATTCTGTAACAAACACTCCGTCCCTATCGATTCTATAACAAACACACCGTCCCTATCGATTCCGTAACAAACACTCCGTTACGATCGATTCTATAACAAACACACCCAGTCCCTATCGATTCTATAAGAAACACTCCGTTCTGATCGTTTCTATACCAAACATTCCGTCCCTATTGATTCTATAACAAACATTCCGTCCCTATCGATTCAATAACAAACACTCCGTCCCTATTGATTCTATAACAAACACTCCGTCCCTATCGATTCTGTAACAACACTCCGTCCTGATCGATTCTATAACAAACACACCCTGTCTCTATCGCCCTATAACAAACACTCCGTCCCTATCGATTCTATAACAAACACTCCGTCCCTATCGATTCTATAACAAACACTCCGTCCCTATCGATTCTATAACAAACACACCGTCTCTATCGATTCTATAACAAACACTCCGTCCCTATCGATTCTATAACAAACACTCCGTCCCTATCGATTCTATAACAAACACTCCGTCCCTATCGATTCTATAACAAACACTCCGTCCCTATCGATTTTGTAACAAACACTCCGTTACGATCGATTCTATAACAAACACACCCAGTCCCTATTGATTCTATAACAAACGCTCCGTCCCTAACGATTCTATAACAAACGCTCCGTCCCTATCGATTCTATAACAAACATTCCGTCCCTATCGATTCTATAACAAACATTCCGTCCCTATCGATTCTATAACAAACGCTCCGTCCCTATCGATTCTATAACAAACGCTCTGTTCCGATCGATTCTATAACAAACGCTCCGTCCCTATTGATTCTATAACAAACGCTCCGTCCCTAACGATTCTATAACAAACACTCCGTCCCTATCGATTCTGTAACAAACACTGCGTCCCCATCGATTCTTTAACAAACACTCCGTCCCTATCGATTCTATAACAAACACTATGTCTCTATCGATTCTATAACAAACACTCTGTCTCCATCGATTCTATAACAAACACTCCCTCCCTATCGATTCTATATCAAACTCTGGCCCAATCGATTCTATAACAAACACTCCGTGCCTATCGATTCTGTAACAAACACTCCGTGCCTATCGATTCTGTAACAAACACTCCGTGCCTATCGATTCTGTAACAAACACTCCGTGTCTATCGATTCTGTAACAAACACTCCGTGCCTATCGATTCTTTAACAAACACTCCGTCCCTATCGATTCTTTAACAAACACTCCGTCCCTATCGATTCTATAACAAACACTATGTCTCTATCGATTCTATAACAAACACTCTGTCTCTATCAATTCTATAACAAACACTCCGTTCCTATCGATTCTATAACAAACACTCCGTTACAATCGATTGTATAACTAACACCCCAAGTTCCTATCGATTTAATAACAAACGCTCCGTCCCTATCGATTCTATAACAGACGCTCCGTTCCGATCGATTCTATAACAAATGCTCCGTCCCTATCGATTCTATAACAAATGCTCCGTCCCTATCGATTCTATAACAAACACTCCGTTACGATCGATTCTATAACAAACACTCCGTCCCTATCGATTCCGTAACAAACACTCCGTTACGATCGATTCTATAACAAACACACCCAGTCCCTATCGATTCTATAACAAACACTCCGTTCTGATCGTTTCTATACCAAACATTCCGTCCCTATTGATTCTATAACAAACATTCCGTCCCTATCGATTCAATAACAAACACTCCGTCCCTATTGATTCTATAACAAACACTCCGTCCCTATCGATTCTGTAACAACACTCCGTCCTGATCGATTCTATAACAAACACTCCCAGTCCCTATCGCCCTATAACAAACACTCCGTCCCTATCGATTTTATAACAAACACTCGGTCCCTATCGATTCTGTAACAACACTCCATTCTGATCAATTCTATAACAAACACACCCTGTCTCTATCGCCCTATAACAAACACTCCGTCCCTATCGATTCTATAACAAACACACCGTCCCTATCGATTCTATAACAAACACTCCGTCCCTATCGATTCTATAACAAACACTCCGTCCCTATCGATTCTATAACAAACACTCCGTCCCTATCGATTCTATAACAAACACTCCGTCCCTATCGATTCTATAACAAACACTCAGTCCCTATCGATTTTGTAACAAACGCTCCGTTACGATCGATTCTATAACAAACACACCCAGTCCCTATTGATTCTATAACAAACGCTCCGTCCCTAACGATTCTATAACAAACGCTCCGTCCCTATCGATTCTATAACAAACATTCCGTCCCTATCGATTCTATAACAAACATTCCGTCCCTATCGATTCTATAACAAACGCTCCGTCCCTATCGATTCTATAACAAACGCTCCGTTCCGATCGATTCTATAACAAACACTCCGTCCCTATTGATTCTATAACAAACGGTCCGTCCCTAACGATTCTATAACAAACACTCCGTCCCTATCGATTCTGTAACAAACACTCCGTCCCTATCGATTCTTTAACAAACACTCCGTCCCTATCGATTCTATAACAAACACTATGTCTCTATCGATTCTATAACAAACACTTTGTCTCTATCGATTCTATAACAAACACTCCGTCCCTATCGATTCAATATCAAACACTCCGTCCCTATCGATTCTATTACAAACACTCCGTCCCTATCGATTCTATTACAAACACTCTGTCCCTATCGATTCTATAACAAACACTCCGTCCCTATCGATTCTATAACAAATGCTCCATCCCTATCGATTCTATAACAAATGCTCCGTTACGATTGATTCTATAACAAACACTCCGTTACGATTGATTCTATAACAAACACTCCGTTACGATCGATTCTATAACAAACATTCCGTTGCGATCGATTCTATAACAGACACTCCCAGTCCCTATCGATTTTATAACAAACACACCGTCCCTATTGATTCTATAACAAACACTCCCTCCCTATCGATTCTATATCAAACTCTGGCCCAATCGATTCTATAACAAACACTCCGTGCCTATCGATTCTGTAACAAACACTCCGTGCCTATCGATTCTGTAACAAACACTCCGTGCCTATCGATTCTGTAACAAACACTCCGTGTCTATCGATTCTGTAACAAACACTCCGTGCCTATCGATTCTTTAACAAACACTCCGTCCCTATCGATTCTTTAACAAACACTCCGTCCCTATCGATTCTATAACAAACACTATGTCTCTATCGATTCTATAACAAACACTCTGTCTCTATCAATTCTATAACAAACACTCCGTTCCTATCGATTCTATAACAAACACTCCGTTACAATCGATTGTATAACTAACACCCCAAGTTCCTATCGATTTAATAACAAACGCTCCGTCCCTATCGATTCTATAACAGACGCTCCGTTCCGATCGATTCTATAACAAATGCTCCGTCCCTATCGATTCTATAACAAATGCTCCGTCCCTATCGATTCTATAACAAACACTCCGTTACGATCGATTCTATAACAAACACTCCGTCCCTATCGATTCCGTAACAAACACTCCGTTACGATCGATTCTATAACAAACACACCCAGTCCCTATCGATTCTATAACAAACACTCCGTTCTGATCGTTTCTATACCAAACATTCCGTCCCTATTGATTCTATAACAAACATTCCGTCCCTATCGATTCAATAACAAACACTCCGTCCCTATTGATTCTATAACAAACACTCCGTCCCTATCGATTCTGTAACAACACTCCGTCCTGATCGATTCTATAACAAACACACCCTGTCTCTATCGTCCTATAACAAACACTCCGTCCCTATCGATTCTATAACAAACACTCCGTCCCTATCGATTCTATAACAAACACTCCGTCCCTATCGATTCTATAACAAACGCTCCGTCCCTATCGATTCTGTAACAACACTCCGTCCTGATCGATTCTATAACAAACGCACCCTGTCTCTATCGCCCTATAACAAACATTCCGTCCCTATCGATTCAATAACAAACACTCCGTCCCTATTGATTCTATAACAAACACTCCGTCCCTATCGATTCTGTAACAACACTCCGTCCTGATCGATTCTATAACAAACACACCCTGTCTCTATCGCCCTATAACAAACACTCCGTCCCTATCGATTCTATAACAAACACTCCGTCCCTATCGATTCCATAACAAACACTCCGTCCCTATCGATTCTGTAACAAACACTCCGTCCCTATCGATTCTATAACAAACACACCGTCCCTATCGATTCCGTAACAAACACTCCGTTACGATCGATTCTATAACAAACACACCCAGTCCCTATCGATTCTATAAGAAACACTCCGTTCTGATCGTTTCTATACCAAACATTCCGTCCCTATTGATTCTATAACAAACATTCCGTCCCTATCGATTCAATAACAAACACTCCGTCCCTATTGATTCTATAACAAACACTCCGTCCCTATCGATTCTGTAACAACACTCCGTCCTGATCGATTCTATAACAAACACACCCTGTCTCTATCGCCCTATAACAAACACTCCGTCCCTATCGATTCTATAACAAACACTCCGTCCCTATCGATTCTATAACAAACACTCCGTCCCTATCGATTCTATAACAAACACACCGTCTCTATCGATTCTATAACAAACACTCCGTCCCTATCGATTCTATAACAAACACTCCGTCCCTATCGATTCTATAACAAACACTCCGTCCCTATCGATTCTATAACAAACACTCCGTCCCTATCGATTCTATAACAAACACTCCGTCCCTATCGATTTTGTAACAAACACTCCGTTACGATCGATTCTATAACAAACACACCCAGTCCCTATTGATTCTATAACAAACGCTCCGTCCCTAACGATTCTATAACAAACGCTCCGTCCCTATCGATTCTATAACAAACATTCCGTCCCTATCGATTCTATAACAAACATTCCGTCCCTATCGATTCTATAACAAACGCTCCGTCCCTATCGATTCTATAACAAACGCTCCGTTCCGATCGATTCTATAACAAACGCTCCGTCCCTATTGATTCTATAACAAACGCTCCGTCCCTAACGATTCTATAACAAACACTCCGTCCCTATCGATTCTGTAACAAACACTGCGTCCCCATCGATTCTTTAACAAACACTCCGTCCCTATCG
Source organism: Isurus oxyrinchus (assembly GCA_026770705.1). NCBI lineage: Eukaryota > Metazoa > Chordata > Chondrichthyes > Lamniformes > Lamnidae > Isurus > Isurus oxyrinchus. The sequence continues at coordinate 85,821 of JANJGN010001405.1, read as the reverse complement.
ATTCTATAACAAACACTATGTCTCTATCGATTCTATAACAAACACTCTGTCTCCATCGATTCTATAACAAACACTCCGTCCCTATCGATTCAATATCAAACACTCCGTCCCTATCGATTCTATTACAAACACTCCGTCCCTATCGATTCTATTACAAACACTCCGTTACAATCGATTGTATAACTAACACCCCAAGTTCCTATCGATTTAATAACAAACGCTCCGTCCCTATCGATTCTATAACAGACGCTCCGTTCCGATCGATTCTATAACAAATGCTCCGTCCCTATCGATTCTATAACAAATGCTCCGTCCCTATCGATTCTATAACAAACACTCCGTTACGATCGATTCTATAACAAACACTCCGTCCCTATCGATTCCGTAACAAACACTCCGTTACGATCGATTCTATAACAAACACACCCAGTCCCTATCGATTCTATAACAAACACTCCGTTCTGATCGTTTCTATACCAAACATTCCGTCCCTATTGATTCTATAACAAACATTCCGTCCCTATCGATTCAATAACAAACACTCCGTCCCTATTGATTCTATAACAAACACTCCGTCCCTATCGATTCTGTAACAACACTCCGTCCTGATCGATTCTATAACAAACACTCCGTTACGATCGATTCTATAACAAACACACTCCGTCCCTATCGATTCTATAACAAACACTCCGTTCTGATCGTTTCTATACCAAACATTCCATCCCTATTGATTCTATAACAAACATTCCGTCCCTATCGATTCTGTAACAACACTCCGTCCTGATCGATTCTATAACAAACGCACCCTGTCTCTATCGCCCTATAACAAACATTCCGTCCCTATCGATTCAATAACAAACACTCCGTCCCTATTGATTCTATAACAAACACTCCGTCCCTATCGATTCTGTAACAACACTCCGTCCTAATCGATTCTATAACAAACACACCCTGTCTCTATCGCCCTATAACAAACACTCCGTCCCTATCGATTCTATAACAAACACTCCGTCCCTATCGATTCTATAACAAACACTCCGTCCCTATTGATTCTATAACAAACACTCCGTCCCTATCGATTCTGTAACAACACTCCGTCCTGGTCGATTCTATAACAAACACACCCTGTCTCTATCGCCCTATAACAAACACTCCGTCCCTATCGATTCTATAAGAAACACTCCGTCCCTATCGATTCTATAACAAACACTCCGTCCCTATCGATTCTATAACAAACACACCGTCCCTATCGATTCCGTAACAAACACTCCGTTACGATCGATTCTATAACAAACACACCCAGTCCCTATCGATTCTATAAGAAACACTCCGTTCTGATCGTTTCTATACCAAACATTCCGTCCCTATTGATTCTATAACAAACATTCCGTCCCTATCGATTCTGTAACAACACTCCGTCCTGATCGATTCTATAACAAACACTCCGTCCTGATCGATTCTATAACAAACACACCCTGTCTCTATCGCCCTATAACAAACACTCCGTCCCTATCGATTCTATAACAAACACTCCGTCCCTATCGATTCTATAACAAACACTCCGTCCCTATCGATTCTATAACAAACACACCGTCCCTATCGATTCTATAACAAACACTCCGTCCCTATCGATTCTATAACAAACACTCCGTCCCTATCGATTCTATAACAAACACTCCGTCCCTATCGATTCTATAACAAACACTCCGTCCCTATCGATTCTATAACAAACACTCCGTCCCTATCGATTCTGTAACAAACACTCCGTCCCTATCGATTTTGTAACAAACACTCCGTTACGATCGATTCTATAACAAACACACCCAGTCCCTATTGATTCTATAACAAACGCTCCGTCCCTAACGATTCTATAACAAACGCTCCGTCCCTATCGATTCTATAACAAACATTCCGTCCCTATCGATTCTATAACAAACATTCCGTCCCTATCGATTCTATAACAAACGCTCCGTCCCTATCGATTCTATAACAAACGCTCCGTTCCGATCGATTCTATAACAAACGCTCCGTCCCTATTGATTCTATAACAAACGCTCCGTCCCTAACGATTCTATAACAAACACTCCGTCCCTATCGATTCTGTAACAAACACTGCGTCCCTATCGATTCTTTAACAAACACTCCGTCCCTATCGATTCTATAACAAACACTATGTCTCTATCGATTCTATAACAAACACTCTGTCTCTATCGATTCTATAACAAACACTCCGTCCCTATCAATTCAATATCAAACACTCCGTCCCTATCGATTCTATTACAAACACTCCGTCCCTATCGATTCTATTACAAACACTCTGTCCCTATCGATTTTATAACAAACACTCTGTCCCTATCGATTCTATAACAAACACTCCGTCCCTATCGATTCCATAACAAACACAACGTCCCTATCGATTTCATAACAAACACAACATCCCTATCGATTCCATAACAAACACAACGTCCTTATCGATTCTATAACAAACTCTCCGTCCCTATGGATTCCATAACAAACACTCAGTTACGATCAATTCTATAACAACCACTCCGTTACGATCTATTCTATTACAAACACTCCGTTACGATCGATTCTATAACAAACACTCCGTCCCTATTGATGCTATAACAAACACTCCGCCCCGTCAATTCTATAACAAACGTTCCGTCCCTATCGATTCCACAACAAACGCTCCGTCCCTATTGATTCTATAACAAACACTTCGTCCCTAACGATTCTATAACAAACACTCCGTCCCTATCGATTCTATAACAAACACTCCATCCCTATCGATTATATAACAAACACTCCGTCCCTATCGATTCTATAACAAATGCTCCATCCCTATCGATTCTATAACAAATGCTCCGTTACGATTGATTCTATAACAAACACTCCGTTACGATTGATTCTATAACAAACACTCCGTTACGATCGATTCTATAACAAACATTCCGTTGCGATCGATTCTATAACAGACACTCCCAGTCCCTATCGATTTTATAACAAACACACCGTCCCTATTGATTCTATAACAAACACTCCCTCCCTATCGATTCTATATCAAACTCTGGCCCAATCGATTCTATAACAAACACTCCGTGCCTATCGATTCTGTAACAAACACTCCGTGCCTATCGATTCTGTAACAAACACTCCGTGCCTATCGATTCTGTAACAAACACTCCGTGCCTATTGATTCTGTAACAAACACTCCGTGCCTATCGATTCTTTAACAAACACTCCGTCCCTATCGATTCTTTAACAAACACTCCGTCCCTATCGATTCTATAACAAACACTATGTCTCTATCGATTCTATAACAAACACTCTGTCTCTATCAATTCTATAACAAACACTCCGTTCCTATCGATTCTATAACAAACACTCCGTTACAATCGATTGTATAACTAACACTCCAAGTTCCTATCGATTTAATAACAAATACTCCGTCCCTATCGATTCTATGTCAAACCCTCTGTTCCGATCGATTCTATAACTAACACTGCGTCCCGATCGGTTCTATAACTAACACTCCAAGTCCCTATCGATTTTATAGCAAACACTCCCAGTCCCTATCGATTCCATAACAAACACTCCGTCCCTATCGATTCTATATCAAACCCTCTGTCCCGATCGATTCTATAACAAACACTCCGTCCCTATCGATTCTATAACAAACACTCCGTTACGATCGATTGTATAACTAACACTCCAAGTCCCTATTGATTCCATAACAAACACTCCGTCCCTATGGATTCTATAACAAACACTCCGAATCCCTATCGATTGTACAACACACAGCTCCATTCTATCGATTCTATACCACAAACACACCCAGTCCCTATCGATTCTATAACACACACGCACCCATCAGTATTGATCATGTTACAGACACACAGCCAGACCCGATCGATTCTCTAACACGCATGCACTCCCAGTCCCTACTGATTCTCTAACGCATACACCCATTCCCGATTGATTCTCTAACACACACACCCAGTCCCTATCGATTCTATAACACACAACAGGCAGTGTCGATTCTATGAAACACTTTCATCCAATCCCTATCGATACTATAATACACACTCCCAGCCCGTATTGATTCGAAAAAACACACACCCAGTCCTTGTTGATACTGTAGCACATACACACAGTCCCTATGGATTCAATAGAACACACTCTCAGTCCCTATCAATTCAATAACAAACACTCCCAGTCACTGTCAAGTCTATAACGCATGCACTCCCAGTCTCGATCGATTCTATAACACACACATGCAGTCTATGATTCTGTAACACGAACACACCCAGTCCCTATCGATACTAAAGTAAACGCTCCCCGTTCCAGACGATTCTATAAGAAACACACTCAGTTCCTATCGATCTTTAAAACACACACACACAGCCTATGTCAATTTGAAAAAACACACACTCCCAGTCCCTAATGATACTATAGTGCACGCACACACAGTCCTTATCAATTCTATAAAACACACTCACCCAGTCCCTATAGATTCTATAAAACACATGTGCCCAGTCCCTATCGATACTATAACACACACACACACACACACACACACACACACACACACACACACAGTCAGACACTATTGGTTCTATTACACAAATGCACCCAGTCTCCATCCATTCTATAACACACATAGCCCCTGTCGATTCTAGAACAAACATTGCCAGTCCCTAATGCTTCGAAAACATACACACACACACTCCCAGCCACAATCAATTCAAAAGAAACAAACACACCCAATTCCTATCGATTCTATAAAACACATGCACCCAGTCCCTATCAATTCTATAACATACAAACACACCCGCAGTATCTTATCAATTCGATAACACACTGTGTGCATGTGTTTTATAGACTGAATAGGGTCTGCCTGTGTGTGTGTCTGTGTGTGTGTGTATATATATGTGTGTGTGTGTGTGTTATAGAATCAATAGGGACTGGGTGTGTGTTTTATAGAATAAATCGAAAACTGGACGTTTGTATGTGTTATAGAATCGATAGGCCATGGGGGTGTGTTATAAAATCGATAGGATCTGGGGGTGTGTTGTGTGTGTGTGTGTGTTATAGGATCGATAGTTCATGCGGATGTTTGTTATTGAATCGATAGGGACTTGGTGTTTGTGTGGTATAGAATTGATAGGGCATGGGGGTGTGTGTTTTAGAATCGACAGGGTCTGGCTGTGTGTGTTATAAAATTGATGGGGATTGGGTGTGTGTGTTTTATAGAATCGATAGGGTCTGGCTTGTGTTGTAGAATCAATAGGGACTGGGTGCGTGTTTTATAGAATCCATAGGGACTGGATGCGTGCTTGCGCTATAGTATCGATGGGGACTGGATTTGTGTGGGTGTTAACAGAATCAATAGGGTCTGGGTGTGTTATAGAATCGATCAGGACTGGGTGTGTGCATATTCTATAATCGATGGGGACTGGGCATGTGTGTGTTATAGAATTGATATGGACTGTGTGTTATAATATTGATAGGGACTCTGTGTGTATGTGATTGTTATAGAATCAGTGGGTGTGTGTGTGTGTTAAAGTAGCTATAGGAACTGGGAGTGTGTGTGTTATAGAATCGATAGAGACTGTCTGAGTTCTCGAATCGATAGGATCAGGGGTTGTGTGTGTGTCTATGTTACAGAACCGATAAAGACTGGAGGCAAAACAAAAACAGAATTACCTGGAAAAACTCAGCAGGTCTGGCAGCATCGGCGGAGAAGAAAAGAGTTGACGTTTCAAGTCCTCATGACCCTTCTACAGAACTAAGTAGAAATAGGAAAGGAATGAAATATAAGCTGGTTTAAGGTGTGTGTGTGGGGGGGGGATTGCGGTGGGTTGGGTGGGGGGAGAGAAGTGGAGGGGGGGTGTGGTTGTTGGGACAAGGAAGCAGTGATAGAAGCAGATCATCAAAAGATGTCACAGACAACAGAACAAAAGAATACATAGGTGTTGAAGTTGGTGATATTATCTAAACGAATGTGCTAATTAAGAATGGATGGTAGGGTATAGCTCTAGTGGGGGTGGGGGGGAGCATAAAAGATTTTAAATTATTTAAAAATAATGAAAATAGGTGGGAAAAAGAAAAATCTATATTATTTATTGGAAAAAAACAAAAGGAAGGGGGAAGAAACAGAAAGGGGGTGGGGATGGGGGAGGGGGGTCAAGACCTAAAGTTGTTGAATTCAATATTCAGTCCGGAAGGCTGTAAAGTGCCTAGTCGGAAGATGAGGTGTTGTTCCTCCAGTTTGCGTTGGGCTTCACTGGAACAATGCAGCAAGCCAAGGACAGACATGTGGGCAAGAGAGCAGGGTGGAGTGTTAAAATGGCAAGCAACAGGGAGGTTTGGGTCATTCTTGCGGACAGACCGCAGGTGTTCTGCAAAGCGGTCGCCCAGTTTACGTTTGGTCTCTTCAATGTAGAGGAGACCGCATTGGGAGCAACGAATGCAGTAGACTAAGTTGGGGGAAATGCAAGTGAAATGTTGCTTCACTTGAAAGGAGTGTTTGGGCCCTTGGACGGTGAGGAGAGAGGAAGTGAAGGGACAGGTGTTACATCTTTTGCGTGGGCATGGGGTGGTGCCATAGGTGGGGGTTGAGGAGTAGGGGGTGATGGAGGAGTGGATCAGGGTGTCCCGGAGGGAACGATCCCTACGGAATGCCGACAGTGGGGGTGAAGGGAAGATGTGTTTGGTAGTGGCAACATGCTGAAGTTGGCAGAAATGGCGGAGGATGATCCTTTGAATGCGGAGGCTGGTGGGGTGATAAGTGAGGACAAGAGGGACCCTATCATGTTTCTGGGAGGGAGGAGAAGGCGTGAGGGTGGATGCGCGGGAGATGGGCCGGACACGGTTGAGGGCCCTGTCAACGACCGTGGGTGGAAAACCTCGGTTAAGGAAGAAGGAGGACATGTCAGAGGAACTGTTTTTGAAGGTAGCATCATCGGAACAGATGCGACGAAGGCGAAGGAACTGAGAGAATGGGATGGAGTCCTTACAGGAAGCGGGGTGTGAGGAGCTGTAGTCAAGGTAGCTGTGGGAGTCGGTGGGTTTGTAATGGATATTGGTGGACAGTCTATCACCAGAGATTGAGACAGAGAGGTCAAGGAAGGGAAGGGAAGTGTCAGAGATGGACCACGTGAAAATGATGGAGGGGTGGAGATTGGAAGCAAAATTAATAACTTTTCCCAAGTCCCGACGAGAGCATGAAGCAGCACCAAAGTAATCATCGATGAACCGGAGAAAGTTGTGGAAGGGGGCCGGAGTAGGACTGGAACAAGGAATGTTCCACATACCCCATAAAGAGACAGGCAAAGCTGGGGCCCATGCGGGTACCCATAGCCACACCTTTTATTTGGAGGAAGTGAGAGGAGTTGAAGGAGAAATTGTTCAGCGTGAGAACATGTTCAGCCAGACGGAGGAGAGTAGTGGTGGATGGGGATTGTTCGGGCCTCTGTTCGAGGAAGAAGCTAAGGGCCCTCAGACCATTCTGGTGGGGGATGGAGGTGTAGAGGGATTGGACGAAATTGTTGATGTGACGTAAGGTGTCAGAGGAATCACGGATGTAGGTGGGAAGGGACTGGACAAGGGAAGAGAGAAGGGAGTCAAGATAACGAGAAATGAGTTCTGTGGGGCAGGAGCAAGCTGACACGATCGGTTTACCGGGGCAGTTCTGTTTGTGGATTTTGGGTAGGAGATGGAAGCGGGCCGTCCCAGGTTGGGCGACTATCAGGTTGGAAGCTGTGGGAGGAAGATCCCCAGAGGAGGTGAGGTCAGTGACAGTCCTGGAAACAATGGCTTGATGTTCAGTGGTGGGGTCATGGTCCAGGGAGAGGTAGGAGGAAGTGTCTGCGAGTTGACGCTCAGCCTCCGCGAGGTAGAGGTCAGTGCGCCAGACAACAACAGCACCACCCTTGTCAGCGGGTTTTGATGATGATGTCAGGGTTGGACCTGAGAGAATGGAGTGCAGTAAGTTTAGAGAGAGAGAGATGAGAATGGGTGAGAGGAGCAGAGAAATTGAGACGACTAATGTTGGAGTCACCCATTTAAGACATGAGTATTTTTTTCTGTCTGGGCAGTGAGTCATTGGTCTCCTTTCCTCAAAGGGCAGTGGAAGCAGCGTCTTTAAATATTTTTTAGGATTCTTGATAAACAAGAACGTGAAAAGTTATCGAGGGTAAACGGCTGGTTACAATCAGATCACCCATGATCTTATTGAATAGAGGAGCAGGCTCAAGGGGCTGAGTGGCCAACTCATGCTCCTGATTCATTTGTTCGCATGTCTCTATGGTGTGACTCTATGGGTGTGCGTGTGCGCGCCACACCCCATTCCCAACACACTTGGCGATTTTCATGCTTGCACACTCTCCCACGATTCAAGCGTGTACACACGCAACCATTGTTGATGCACACGTACACACATTGTGTGTCCAGGTGGCCTGTAGGGAGGTGCATCTAGTGTGTGGATGTGCGTGTGAGGGGCGAATGTGTGAGCATGTGTGGGGCTGATGGATGGGTATGCCTGTGTGAAGAGCAGGTTCTCGAGCGTGTGAGGTGTTGGTGAATGGGTGTGTGTGTGTGTGAGGGGTTGATGGATGGGTGTATGTGTGAGGGGTTGATGGATGGGTGTGTGTGTGTGAGGGGTTGATGGATGGGTGTGTGTGTGTGTGAGGGTTTGATGGATGGGTATGCATGTGTGAAGGGCAGGTTCGTGAGCATGAGTGAGGTTGATGGGTGTTTGTGTGTGTGTGCATGTGTGTGTGAAGGGCAGTTCGTGAGCATGTGTGGGGTTGATGGGTGTGTGCATGTGTGTGAAGGGCAGGTTCGTGAGCGTGTGAGAGTTTAATGGTTGTGTGTGAAGGTTATGTTTGTGAACATGTGAGGGCTTGATAGGGCTGTTTGTGTGTGAAGGGCAGGTTTGTGAGTGTGTGAGACGTTGATGGATGAGCGTGTGCATGAAGAGCATGTGTGGGGTGGATGGATGGGTGTATGTGTGTGAATGACAGGTTTGTGAGCCTGTGAGGGGTTGATGGATCTGTGTGTGTGTGTGTGTGTGTGTGTGTGTGTGTGTGTATGAATGGGTTGATGAATGGGTGTGAGTGAGAGAGAGGGGCTGATGGATGGGGGTGTGTGTGTCTGAAGGGCAGGTTTGTGAGCATGTGAGAGACGGGGATGCACGTGCATGAGTGGGGTGGGAGTTGGGTGGGGAGGCGGTGGTGCCATGGATCTTGAGTTTGCAATGTGGCGGAGTTCCTTTGCTCTGTGCAATTTGTGCTTTTATCTTTCGCAGGTTCCCAGGAGTCAGAGATGCAAGTTGCAGAGACGGAGCTGATGTTGACTAGGTGAGATCTCAAGATCTTCCCGTGTTACGTTCAGGTGCGTTGTTTCTGGGGTAATGATCACCTCTATGTGAGGCCCAGCACGGGTTAATGAGTAAAGGCCCTGATGCCCCACTGTAACGACCCACTGACCCCTGTGTCCCATCAAAATGGCCCCGTGTCCTGCCACAACACCCCCCCATGTCCCAACGAAATGATCCCCCCTGCCTCCCCCCCACCCTCCAACCTGCTAGTGTCCACCTGAAGTGTCCCACATGAGGCCGATATAGAGTAAAAATACATCTTCCACATCAACCACCCAGTGTTGGAACACTCTAGTGTTGCACCCCAACAACTGCATGGGCGTCGTATCCCGCTTTCCCTCACCCTGTCAATCACATCGCCCTGTCTATCAGTGTTCCCATCAAACACCCCCTCCCCCTACCACCACTACTCTATCAAACACCCTAACTGAGTATAAGCAGGTTATTGCTGTTTTAGTGCCACTTGATAGCACTGTCACCAATCCCTTCCATCGCTCTGCTTGTAATCAGACCACTAATGGGATGGATATTGACCAGTTAGATTTCTCCTCTTGGCGGACACTATAGCTGGACAATTTTCCACACTGTCAGGTAGATGCCTTTATTTTAACTGTAATGGAACAGCTTGGCGATAGGGCGGCATCGTTTGGGACACAAGTCTTCACTACTATTGCCAGATGTTGTAATGACATGGAACTTTTTCTGTATCCATTGTCTTCAGCTCCTTTTTCATCACATCGAGTGAATCAGATTGGCTGAAGACTGGATGTTGGGGACCTCAGGAGGAGGCTAAGCTGAATCATCGATTGGCACTTCTGGCTGAAAAAGCTTTGCTTCTTGCACTGATGTGTTGCGATCCCCATCATTGAAAATGTGGATATTTGTGGAGCCTCCCTCCTCCTCCTCCTGTTGGTTGTTTAATTATCCACCACCATTTACGACTGGAAGTGGCAGGGCTGCAGAGCTTAGATCTGATTTGTTGGTTGTGGGATCATTTTGCTCTGTATATCACATGCTGCTTCTGCTGTTGTCTTGTAGCTTCACCAGGTTGGCATCTGATGTCTGGCACTGCTCCTGGCATACTCTTCTGCACTTATCATTAAACCAGAGTTGATCCCCCAACTTGATGATAATTGTAGAGTGGAGGATATGCTGGGCCAAGAGGTTAGCGATTGTGGTTGAATACATGTTGCTGCTGATGACGTACAGCGCCTCTCAAATGTCCAGTTTTGAGCTGCTAGATCTGTTCTGAATCTATTCCATTTAGCTCGGTGGTTGTGCCACACAACAGCTTAGAGTGTGTACTGGGTGTGAAGACAGGACTTGTCTCCACAAGGACTGTGCTGTGGTCACTCCTACCTAGACTGTCATGAACTGATGTCTCTGTCGCAGATAAATTGGTGAGATCGAGGTTTTTCCCTCTTGTTGGTTCTCTCACTACTTGCTGCAAGTTCAATCTGGCAGATGTATCCTTTAGGACTGGATCAGTAGTGGTGCTACCGAGCCACTCTTGGTGATGGACATTGAAGCCCCCTACCCAGAGTATATTCAGTGCCCTTGCCAGCCTCTGTCTGTTCCAAGTGGTGTTCAACATGGATGAGTACTGATTTCATCATCCAAAGGAGAGTAATATGTGGTAATTCGGTTTCCTTGCCCAGGTTTGACCTGATGCCATGAGACTTCATGGCGTCCGCAGTCAATGTTGACGACCCCCAGGGCAACTCCCTCCCCCTACTATGTACCACTGTGCCACCACTTCTGCTGGGTCTGTCCTGGGTTTCAAAATACATCGGGGTGTCAGGTGAATTTTACCTCAAACCTTCACAAATAGCCTGCGAAATCTCAAAGATGAAGGCAAAAAATTCAACAGTCACCCTCATACATAACACAGTGTTTGGAGGAGCAGTAAGTGTGGAAGAGACAGAATCTGTGAGGAGCTGCTGCTCCAATCACAGATTCTGTCTCTCTGATGTTTGCTGCTCTAGCTCCTTCAATTGCAGTTTCTGTCTCTTCCCAGCTTGCTGCTTCAGCTCCTTCAGTCACAGATTCCCTCCCTCCCTTGCTGCTGCTCCAGAGACAGAATGTGTGGTTGAGCAGCAAGGCCGGGAGGGAGGAAAAAACATGGGAGGTCAAACAGCAATAAGTTATTACACAAGTTTTTTTTAAAATCTGGCACAAATATATTTTGCATTTGCACCATTACGTTGCATGAAGCAGGAGTAGGCCACTCCGTCCTTTGAGCCTGCTCTGCCATTCAATAATATCGTGGCTGATCTGAATGTCATCTCACCCCCACATTGCTGCCTATCCCCGATAACCTTTCAACCCCTTGTTAATCAAGAATCTATCCAGATGTGCTTTAAAAGCAGAGTCTTGGAATACTTTTATCGCCTTTTGAGGAAGAGAGTTCCAAAGATCCTCAACCCCCTGACAGAAAAAATGTTCTCCTCATCTCTATCTTAAATGAGTGACCCCTTATTTTTAAACAGTGACCCCTAGTTCTAGGTTCTCCCACAGGAGGAAACATCTTCTCCACATCCACCCTGTCAAGACCCCTCCGGATCCTAAAGGTTTCAATTAAGTCGCCTCTTACTCATAGAGTCATAGAAGTTCACAGCACAGAAAAAGGCCCTTCGGCCGATCAAGTCTGCACCAGTCAAACAAGTACCTAACTTTTCTAATCCCATTTTCCAGCCCTAGGCCCATAGCCTTGCATGCCATGGCATCGCAAGTGCACATCCAAATACTTCTTAAATGTATGAAGGTTTCTGCCTCTACCACCCTTTCAGGCAGTGAGTTCCAAATTCCCATCATCCTCTGGGTAAAAAAATTCTTCTTCACATCCCCTCTAAACCTCCTGCTTCTTACCTTAAATCTATGTCCCCTGGTTATTGATCCCTCCACCAAGGGAAAAAGTTCCTTCCTGTCTACCCTATCTATGCCCCTCATAATTTTATACACCAATCATGTCCCCCCTCAATCTCCTTTGCTCCAAGAAAAATAACCCCAGTCTATCCAATCGCTCTCCATATCTAAAACGGTTCAGCCCAGGCAACATCCTGGTAAATCTCTGCACACTCTCTAGTGCAATCACATCCTTTCTATAATGCGGACTCCAGAACTGCACGCAATACTCTAGCTGTGGCCTAACCAGCGTTTTATACAGTTCCAGCATAACCTCCCTGCTCTTACATTCTAATCCTTGGCTAATAAAGGCAAGTATCCCATATGCCTTCTTAACCACCTTATCTACCTGCCCCGCTACCTTAAGGGACTGGTGGACATGCACACCAAGGTCCCTCTGATCGTCGGCACTTCCCAGGGTCCTATCATTCATCGTGTATTCCCGTGCCTTGTTTGTCCTGCCCAAGTGCATCACCTCAAACTTATCCAGGTTAAATTCCATTTGCCACCGATCAGCCCATCTGACCAGCCTGTCTATATCCTCCTGTAATGTAAGGCTATCCTCCTCATGATTTACCACCCTGCCGATTTTCGTGTCGTCTGCGAATTTCCTGATCAGCTCTCCTACATTCAAGTCTGAATCGTATATACCACCGATCCTTGTGGAACTCCACTGGACACAGGTATCCAGTCACAAAAACACCCCTTGACCCTCACCCTGTGCTTCCTGCCACTCAGCCAATTCTGGATCCAATTTTCCAAATTGCCTTGGATCCCATTGGCTCTTAACTTTGTTATCAGTCTCCCATGCGGGACCTTATCAAAAGCCTTGCTGAAGTCCAAGTCGACTACATCAAATGCATTGTTGTCATCTACTCACCTGGTCACCGCTTCGAAAAATTCAATCAAATTGGTCAGACATGACCTCCCCTTAACAAAATCATGCTGACTGTCCTTGATTAATCCCTGCCTCTCCAAGCGGTAGATTAATTCTGTCCCTCAGAATTGCTTCCAATAGTTTCCCCACCACTG
>JANJGN010001405.1:0-62500 GCA_026770705.1 Isurus oxyrinchus | reverse complement strand
GCGCCGCCGGTCGAGTCCCTCGCTCAGCGCCGCCGGTCGAGTCCCTCGCTCAGCGCCGCCGGTCGAGTCCCTCGCTCAGCGCCGCCGGTCGAGTCCCTCGCTCAGCGCCGCCGGTCGAGTCCCTCGCTCAGCGCCGCCGGTCGAGTCCCTCGCTCAGCGCCGCCGGTCGAGTCCCTCGCTCAGCGCCGCCGGTCGAGTCCCTCGCTCAGCGCCGCCGGTCGAGTCCCTCGCTCAGCGCCGCCGGTCGAGTCCCTCGCTCAGCGCCGCCGGTCGAGTCCCTCGCTCAGCGCCGCCGGTCGAGTCCCTCGCTCAGCGCCGCCGGTCGAGTCCCTCGCTCAGCGCCGCCGGTCGAGTCCCTCGCTCAGCGCCGCCGGTCGAGTCCCTCGCTCAGCGCCGCCGGTCGAGTCCCTCGCTCAGCGCCGCCGGTCGAGTCCCTTGCTCACTGATTGAATCTCTGTCAATGAATAAGTCTCTCCTGCTGGCGCGAATCCCGTCTCCCTCGATGGCGCGGATCGCGTCTCCCTCGATGGCGCGGATCGCGTCTCCCTCGATGGCGCGGATCCCGTCTCCCCCGCTGTCGAGGATCGCGTCTCCCCCGCTGTCGAGGATCGCGTCTCCCCCGCTGTCGAGGATCGCGTCTCCCCCGCTGTCGAGGATCGCGTCTCCGCCGCTGTCGAGGATCGCGTCTCCGCCGCTGTCGAGGATCGCGTCTCCCCCGCTGTCGAGGATCGCGTCTCCCCCGCTGTCGAGGATCGCGTCTCCCCCGCTGTCGAGGATCGCGTCTCCCCCGCTGTCGAGGATCGCGTCTCCCCCGCTGTCGAGGATCGCGTCTTTCATTGGCACTGATCACGTCTCTCGCTCACTGTTTGGACCGCTCTCTCACTGTCACTGATCGAACATCTCTAATGGTCAGTGATTATCTCTCTCTCACTGTCACTGATCATATCTCTCTCACTGTCACTGATCATATCTCTCACTGTCACTGATCATATCTCTCTCACTGTCACTGATCATATCTCTCTCACTGTCACTGATCGTATCTCTCACTGTCACTGATCGTATCTCTCACTGTCACTGATCGTATCTCTCACTGTCACTGATCGTATCTCTCACTGTCACTGATCGTATCTCTCACTGTCACTGATCGTATCTCTCTGACTGTCACTGATCGTATCTCTCTGACTGTCACTGATCGTATCTCTCTGACTGTCACTGATCGTATCTCTCTGACTGTCACTGATCATATCTCTCTCACTGTCACTGATCATATCTCTCACTGTCACTGATCGTGTATCTCTCTGTCACTGATCATATCTCTCACTGTCACTGATCGTGTATCTCTCACTGTCACTGATCATATCTCTCTCACTGTCACTGATCATATCTCTCTCACTGTCACTGATCATATCTCTCTCACTGTCACTGATCGTATCTCTCTCACTGTCACTGATCGTATCTCTCTCACTGTCACTGATCATATCTCTGTCACTGATCATATCTCTCACTGTCACTGATCGTATCTCTCACTGTCACTGATCGTATCTCACTGTCACTGATCATATCTCTCTCACTGTCACTGATCATATCTCTCTCACTGTCACTGATCATATCTCTCTCACTGTCACTGATCATATCTCTCACTGTCACTGATCATATCTCTCTCACTGTCACTGATCATATCTCTCTGACTGTCACTGATCATATCTCTCTGACTGTCACTGATCATATCTCTCTGACTGTCACTGATCATATCTCTCTGACTGTCACTGATCATATCTCTCTCACTGTCACTGATCGTATCTCTCACTGTCACTGATCGTATCTCTCACTGTCACTGATCGTATCTCTCACTGTCACTGATCGTATCTCTGACTGTCACTGATCGTATCTCTCTTGACTGTCACTGATCGTATCTCTCTGACTGTCACTGATCGTATCTCTCACTGTCACTGATCGTATCTCTCACTGTCACTGATCGTATCTCTCACTGTCACTGATAGTATCTCTCACTGTCACTGATCGTATCTCTCTCACTGTCACTGATCGTATCTCTCTCACTGTCACTGATCGTATCTCTCTCACTGTCACTGATCGTATCTCTCTCACTGTCACTGATCGTATCTCTCTCACTGTCACTGATCGTATCTCTCTCACTGTCACTGATCATATCTCTCACTGTCACTGATCATATCTCTCTCACTGTCACTGATCATATCTCTCTCACTGTCACTGATCATATCTCTCTCACTGTCACTGATCATATCTCTCTCACTGTCACTGATCATATCTCTCTGACTGTCACTGATCGTATCTCTCTGACTGTCACTGATCGTATCTCTCTGACTGTCACTGATCGTATCTCTCTGACTGTCACTGATCGTATCTCTCACTGTCACTGATCGTATCTCTCTGACTGTCACTGATCATATCTCTCTGACTGTCACTGATCATATCTCTCTGACTGTCACTGATCATATCTCTCACTGTCACTGATCATATCTCTCTCACTGTCACTGATCATATCTCTCTCACTGTCACTGATCATATCTCTCGCTGTCACTGATCATATCTCTCTCACTGTCACTGATCGTATCTCTCACTGTCACTGATCGTATCTCTCACTGTCACTGATCATATCTCTCTCACTGTCACTGATCGTATCTCTCACTGTCACTGATCGTATCTCTCACTGTCACTGATCGTATCTCTCACTGTCACTGATCGTATCTCTCACTGTCACTGATCGTATCTCTCACTGTCACTGATCGTATCTCTCACTGTCACTGATCGTATCTCTCACTGTCACTGATCGTATCTCTCACTGTCACTGATCGTATCTCTCACTGTCACTGATCGTATCTCTCACTGTCACTGATCGTATCTCTCACTGTCACTGATCGTATCTCTCACTGTCACTGATCGTATCTCTCACTGTCACTGATCATATCTCTCTCACTGTCACTGATCGCGTCTCCCTCACTCGTTGATCGAATCTCTGACAATAATCGATTCTGTCTCATTGCTTGAGTCTCTCTTGCTGTCGCTGTGCGCGGCCGTCCGCCCTCGCCGTCGCTGTGCGCGGCCGTACGCCCTCGCCGTCGCTGTGCGCGGCCGTCTGCCCTCGCTGTCGCTGTCCGCGGCCGTCCGCCCTCGCTGTCCGCGGCCGTCCGCCCTCGCTGTCCGCGGCCGTTCGCCCTCGCTGTCCGCGGCCGTCCGCCCTCGCTGTCCGCGGCCGTCCGCCCTCGCTGTCCGCGGCCGTCCGCCCTCGCTGTCCGCGGCCGTCCGCCCTCGCTGTCCGCGGCCGTCCGCCCTCGCTGTCCGCGGCCGTCCGCCCTCGCTGTCCGCGGCCGTCCGCCCTCGCTGTCCGCGGCCGTCCGCCCTCGCTGTCCGCGGCCGTCCGCCCTCGCTGTCCGCGGCCGTCCGCCCTCGCTGTCCGCGGCCGTCCGCCCTCGCTGTCCGCGGCCGTCCGCCCTCGCTGTCCGCGGCCGTCCGCCCTCGCTGTCCGCGGCCGTCCGACCTCGCTGTCCGCGGCCGTCCGCCCTCGCTGTCGCTGTCCGCGGCCGTCCGCCCTCGCTGTCGCTGTCCGCGGCCGTCCGCCCTCGCTGTCGCTGTCCGCGGCCGTCCGCCCTCGCTGTCGCTGTCCGCGGCCGTCCGCCCTCGCTGTCGCTGTCCGCGGCCGTCCGCCCTCGCTGTCGCTGTCCGCGGCCGTCCGCCCTCGCTGTCGCTGTGCGCGGCCGTCCGCCCTCGCTGTCGCTGTGCGCGGCCGTCCGCCCTCGCTGTCGCTGTCCGCGGCCTTCCGCCCTCGCTGTCGCTGTCCGCGGCCTTCCGCCCTCGCTGTCGCTGTCCGCGGCCGTCCGCCCTCGCTGTCGCTGACCGGGGCCGTCCGCCCTCGCTGTCGCTGACCGGGGCCGTCCGCCCTCGCTGTCGCTGACCGGGGCCGTCCGCCCTCGCTGTCGCTGACCGGGGCCGTCCGCCCTCGCTGTCGCTGACCGGGGCCGTCCGCCCTCGCTGTCGCTGACCGGGGCCGTCCGCCCTCGCTGTCGCTGTCCGCGGCCGTCCGCCCTCGCTGTCGCTGACCGCGGCCGTCCCCCATCGCTGTCGCTGTCCGCGGCCGTCCGCCCTCGCTGTCGCTGTCCGCGGCCGTCCCCCCTCGCTGTCGCTGTCCGCGGCTGACCGCGGCCGTCCCCCCTCGCTGTCGCTGACCGCATGCCTGTCGGTCTCTCGCTGTCATGATGGCATCCCTCTGGCTGCCACCGAGTGAGGCCCTCCGGCTGCCACTGATCGAATGTCACTCACTCACTGTCCCTTGTTTCATGTTCCTCATAGTGACGATGATTGTGACGAGGATGAAGAGGAGTTAACTGAAGTAGACTCTGATGATGAATATCAGTTCTTTGATGATCCCAAGGACGAAAACTACATTCCCTCGTCAGAAAGGTGGGTTCTCAAATGTTCCCAATGCATCCTGACTCTTTATCCCAAACGCTCCCTGTGTGTCTGAACTGTTACCTTTCATTATGTCCAGACAATCTATCCCTGAATCCTCCCCATGTATCCAGGCTGTTTCTGTAGCTAACTTGACTTTCCAAATCTTCCTCCACCTTCCCTGTGTATCCCTGTTCCTGATTGCCCATGTGTCCAGACTGTTCCTCAGTTCCTCTGTTCAGACTGTCCATTAACCCACCCCGTATACCCTGAATGTTCCTGAAACCTCCCCGTGTACACGCATTGTTCACGAGCCCTCCCCATTTATAGTTTTTCTGAACCCTTTCCATGTAACCAGACTGTTCATGAAGCCTCCATGTGTATTCAGACTGTTGATAAACCATCCACGTGTATCCAGGTTGTTCATGAACCATCCACATGTATCCAGACTGTTCATGAACTCTCCACGTGCACCCAGACTTCATGAACCCTCCGTGTATCCAGACGGTTCATGAACCCACCTCGTGTATCCAGACTGTTCATGAACCCACCCCATGTATCCAGACTGTTCCTGAACCCTCCGCATGAATGCAAAGTGTTCCTGAACCCTCCGCGTGAATGCAAAGTGTTCCTGAACCCTCAGCGTGTATGCGCGGTGTTCCTGAACCCTCCGTGTGTATGCTCGGTTTTCCTGAACCCTCCACGTGTAGCCAGACTGTTTCTGAACCCTCCACGTGTATCCAGACTGTTC
This sequence comes from Isurus oxyrinchus, assembly GCA_026770705.1. NCBI lineage: Eukaryota > Metazoa > Chordata > Chondrichthyes > Lamniformes > Lamnidae > Isurus > Isurus oxyrinchus. Next base: position 57,324 of record JANJGN010001405.1, on the reverse strand, counting down.
CTGAACCCTCCACGTGTATGCAGACTGTTCCTGAACCCTCCACGTGTACCCGGACTGTTCCTGAACCCTCCACGTGTACCCGGACTGTTCCTAAACCCTCCACATGCACCCGAACTGTTCCTAAACCCTTCCCATGTAGCCAGACTGTTCCCGAACCCTCCACGTGTGTCCAAACTGTTCGTGAACACTCCACCTGTATCCAGACTGTTCCTGAACCCTCCCCATGCTTCCAGACTCTTCGTGAACCCTCCCCGTGCATCCATACTCTTCATGAACCCTCCCCATATGTGCACACTGTTCCTGAACCCTCTCCGTGTACTCGGACTGTTCCTGAGCCCTCCTAATGTATGCATTTTGTTCCTGAACCCTCCCCGTGCATCGACTCTTCATGAACCCTCCCCATGTGTGCACACTGTTCCTGAACCCTCTCCGTGTACTCGGACTGTTTCTGCACCCTCCCAATGTATGCATTTTGTTCCTGAACCCTCCCCGTGTATCCAGACTGTTCATGAACCCACCCCATGTATCCAGACTGTTCATGAACCCTCCACGTGTATCCAGACTGTTCATTAACACTCTCCATGCATCCAGACTGTTCATGAACCCTCACCATGTATCCAGACTGTTCATGACCCCGCCCCGTGTATCCAGACTGTTCATGAACCCTCCCCGTGTATCCAGACTGTTCATGAACCCTCCCCGTGTATGCACAGTGTTCCTGAACCTACCCCGTGAATGCACAGTGTTCCTGAACCCTCCGCGTGTATGCAGTGTTCCTGAACCCTCCGTGTGTATGCACAGTTCCTGAATGCTCTGCGTGTATGCACAGTGTTCCTGAACGCTCTGCGTGTATGCACAGTGTTCCTGAACGCTCTGCGTGTATGCACAGTGTTCCTGAATGCTCCGCGTGTATGCACAGTGTTCCTGAACGCTCCGCGTGTATGCACAGTGTTCCTGAACACTCCGTGTGTATACACAGTGACTGAACGCTCTGCATGTATGCAGTGTTCCTGAGCGCTCCGCGTGTATGCAGTGTTCTTGAACGCTCCGTGTGTATGCAGTGTTCCTGAACACTCCGCGTGTATGCAATGTTCCTGAACCCTCCGTGTGTATGCAGAGTGTTCCCGAACCCTCCACGTGTATGCAGTGTTCCCGAACCCTCCGCGTGTGTGCACAATGTTGCCGAACCCTCCGCGTGTGTGCACAATGTTGCCGAACTCTCCGCGTGTATGCAGACTGTTCCTGGAAGCATCCCGTGTATCCAAACTGTTCATGAACCCTCCCCGTGTATGCAAACTGTTCATGAACCCTCCCCGTGTATGCAAACTGTTCATGAACCCTCCCCGTGTATGCAAATTGTTCATGAACCCTCACCGTGTACCCGGACTGTTCATGAACCCTCCACGTGTATCCGGTCTGTTCCTGCACCCTCCACGTGTATCCGGACTGTTCATGAACCCTCCCCGTGCATGCACAGTGTTCCTCAACCCTCCGCGTGCATGCAGTGTTCCTGAACCCTCCGCGTGCATGCAGTGTTCCTGAACCCTCCGCGTGCATGCACAGTGTTCCTGAACCCTCCGCGTGCATGCACAGTGTTCCTGAACCCTCCGCGTGCATGCACAGTGTTCCTGAACCCTCCGCGTGCATGCACAGTGTTCCTGAACCCTCCGCGTGCATGCACAGTGTTCCTGAACCCTCCGCGTGCATGCACAGTGTTCCTGAACCCTCCGCGTGCATGCACAGTGTTCCTGAACCCTCCGCCTGAATGCAAAGTGTTCATGAACCCTCCGTGTGTATCCAGACTGTTCCTGGACCCACACCGTGTATCCAAACTGTTCATGAACCCTCCCCGTGTATGCAAATTGTTCATGAACCCTCCCCATGTATCCGGACTTTTCCTGAACCCTCCATGTGTATCCGGTCTGTTTCTGCACCCTCCCCGTGTATCCAGACTGTTCATGAACCCTCCACGTGTATCCGGACTGTTCCTGAACCCTCCACGTGTAGCTGGACTGTTCCTGAACTCTCCGCGTGTATGCACGGTGTTCCTGAACCCTCTGCGTGTATCTAGACTGTTCCTGGACCCATCCCGTGTATCCAGACTGTTCATGAACCCTCCCCGTGTATCCGGACTGTTCCTGAACCCTCCATGTGCATCCGGTCTGTTCCTGCACCCTCCACGTGTATCCAGACTGTTCCTGAACACTCCATGTGTACCCGGACTGTTCCTGAACCCTCCACGTGTACCGGACTGTTCCTGAACCCTCCCCGTTTATGCTCTCTGTGCCTGAACCCTTCCCATGTAGCCAGACTGTTCCTGAACCTTCCACGTGTATCCAGACTGTTCCTGAACCCTCCACGTGCATGCAGTGTTCCTGAACCCTCCCCGTGCATGCAGTTTTCCTGAACCCTCCGCGTGCATGCAGTTTTCCTGAACCCTCCGCGTGCATGCACAGTGTTCCTGAACCCTCCGCGTGCATGCACAGTGTTCCTGAACCCTCTGCGTGCATGCACAGTGTTCCTCAACCCTCTGCGTGCATGCACAGTGTTCCTCAACCCTCCGCGTGCATGCACAGTGTTCCTGAACTCTCCGCCTGAATGCACAGTGTTCATGAACCCTCCACGTGTATCCAGACTGTTCCTGGACCCACACCGTGTATCCAAACTGTTCATGAACCCTCCCCGTGTATGCAAATTGTTCATGAACCCTCCCCGTGTATCCGGACTGTTCCTGAACCCTCCATGTGTATCCGGTCTGTTTCTGCACCCTCCCCGTGTATCCAGACTGTTCATGAACCCTCCACGTGTATCCGGACTGTTCCTGAACCCTCCACGTGTAGCTGGACTGTTCCTGAACACTCCGCGTGTATGCACGGTGTTCCTGAACCCTCTGCGTGTATCTAGACTGTTCCTGGACCCATCCCGTGTATCCAGACTGTTCATGAACCCTCCCCGTGTATGCGAATTGTTCCTGAACCCTCCCCGTGTATCCGGACTGTTCCTGAACCCTCCATGTGTATCCGGTCTGTTCCTGCACCCTCCACGTGTATCCAGACTGTTCCTGAACACTCCACGTGTACCCGGACTGTTCCTGAACCCTCCACGTGTACCGGACTGTTCCTGAACCCTCCCCGTTTATGCTCTCTGTGCCTGAACCCTTCCCATGTAGCCAGACTGTTCCTGAACCCTCCATGTGTATCCGGACTGTTCCTGAACCCTCCACGTATATCTAGACTGTTCCTGAACCCTCCGCCTGTACCCGGACTGTTCCTGAACCCTCCACGTGTACCCGGACTGTTCCTGAACCCTCCACGTGTACCCGGACTGTTCGTGAACCCTCCTCGTGTATCCAAACTGTTCGTGAACACTCCACATGTATCCAGACTGTTCGTGAACCCTCCCCATGCATCGAGACTGTTCATGAACCCTCCGCATGTGTGCACACTGTTCCTGAACCCTCTCCGTGTACTCGACTGTTCCTGAACCCTCCCCGTGTATGCATTTTGTTACTGAACCCTCCCTGTGTATCCAGACTGTTCATGAAACCGCCAAGTGTATCCAGAATGTTCATGAACCCTCCCCATGTATGCAAACTGTTCATGAACCCTCCCCGTGTATCCAGACTGTTCATGAACCCTCCCCGTGTATCCAGACTGTTCATGAACCCTCCCCGTGTATGCACTTTGTTCCTGAATCCTCCGTGTATCCAGACTGTTCATGAACCCTCCACATGTATCCAGACTGTTCATGAACCCTCCCCGTGTATCCAGACTGTTCATGAACCTTCCCCGTGTATGCACTTTGTTCCTGAACCTTCCGTGTATCCAGACTGTTCCTGAACCCTCCACATGTATCCAGACTGTTCATTAACACTCTCCATGCATCCAGACTGTTCATGAACCCTCCCTGTGTATCCAGATTTTTCTCGAACCCTCCGTGTATCCAGAGTGTTCCTGAACCCTCCACAAGGATCCAGACTGTTCCTGAACTCTCCTCATGTGCCCAGACGGTTCACGAACACTCCCCGTGTATCCAGACTATTCACGAACACTCCTCGTGTATCCAGACTGTTCATGAACACTCCCCATGTATCCAGACTGTTTGTGAACCCTCCCCATGTATGGACTTTGTTCCTGAACCCTCCATGTATCCAGACTGTTCGTGAACCCTCCACATGTATCCAGACTATTCATGAACCTTCCACATGTATCCAGACTGTGAACCCTCCCCGAGTAGGCACACTGTTCCTGAACCCTCCCCGTGTATGCACAGTGTTCCTGAACCAACCCTGTGTATGCAGTGTTCCTGAACCCTCCGCGTGTATGCACAGTGTTCCTGAACCCACCGCGTGTATGCAGTGTTCCTGAACCCACTGCGTGTGTGCAGTGTTCCTGAACCCACTGCGTGTATGCAGTGTTCCTGAACCCTCCGCGTGTATGCAGTGTTCCTGAACCCTCCGCGTGTATGCAATGTTCCTGAACCCTAAGCGTGTATGCAGTGTTCCTGAATCCTCCCTGTGTATGCAGTGTTCCTGAACCCACCGCGTTTATGCAGTGTTCCTGAACCCACCGCGTGTGTGCAGTGTTCTTGAACCCACCGCGTGTATGCAGTGTTCCTGAACCCACTGCGTGTGTGCAGTGTTCCTGAACCCACTGCGTGTATGCAGTGTTCCTGAACCCTCCGCGTGTATGCAGTGTTCCTGAACCGTCCGCGTGTATGCAATGTTCCTGAACCCTAAGCGTGTATGCAGTGTTCCTGAACCCTCCCCGTGTATGCAGTGTTCCTGAACCCACCGCGTGTATGCAGTGTTCCTGAACCCACCGCGTGTGTGCAGTGTTCCTGAACCCACCGCGTGTGTGCAGTGTTCCTGAACCCTCCGCGTGTATGCAGTGTTCTTGAACCCTCCGCGTGTATGCAATGTTCCTGAACACTAAGCGTGTATGCAGTGTTCCTGAACCCTCCGCGTGTATGCACAGTGTTCTTGAACCCTCCGCGTGTATGCAGTGTTCCTGAACTCTCCCCGTGTATGCACAGTGTTCCTGAACTCTCCGCGTGTATGCACAGTGTTCCTGAACCCTCCGCGTGTATGCACAGTGTTCCTGAACCCTCCGCGTGTATGCACGGTGTTCCTGAACCCTCCGCGTGCATGCACGGTGTTCCTGAACTCTCCGCGTGCATGCACGGTGTTCCTGAACCCTCTGCATGTATGCACAGTGTTCCTGAACCCTCTGCGTGTATGCACGGTGTTCCTGAACCCTCCGCGTGTATTCCCGGTGTTCCTGAACCCTCTGCGTGTATCCAGACTGTTCCTGGACCCATCCCGTGTATCCAAACGTTTCATGAACCCACCCCGTGTATGCAAACTGTTCATGAACCCTCCCCGTGTATCCGGACTGTTCCTGAACCCTCCATGTGTATCCGGTCTGTTCCTGCACCCTCCCCGTGTATCCAGACTGTTCATGAACCCTCCACGTGTATCTGGACTGTTCTTGAACCCTCCACGTGTACCCGGACTGTTCCTGAACCCTCCACGTGTACCCGGACTGTTCCTAAACCCTCCCCGTGTATGCACGGTGTTCCTGAACGCTCCGCGTGTATGCACAGTGTTCCTGAACCCTCCGCGTGTATGCACGGTGTTCCTGAACCCTCCGCGTGTATGCACGGTGTTCCTGAACCCTCCGCGTGTATGCACGATGTTCCTGAACCCTCCGCGTGTATTCCCGGTGTTCCTGAACCCTCTGCGTGTATCCAGACTGTTCCTGGACCCATCCCGTGTATCCAAACTGTTCATGAACCCTCCCCGTGTATCCAAACTGTTCATGAACCCTCCCCATGTATGTGAATTGTTCCTGAACCCTCCCCGTGTATCCGGACTGTTCCTGCACCCTCCACGTGTATCCAGACTGTTCCTGAACACTCCATGTGTACCTGGACTGTTCCTGAACCCTCCACGTGTACCCGGACTGTTCCTGAGCCCTCCACGTGTACCCGGACTGTTCCTGAGCCCTCCACGTGTACCCGGACTGTTCCTGAGCCCTCCACGTGTACCCGGACTGTTCCTGAACCCTCCACGTGTACCCGGACTGTTCCTGAACCCTCCACGTGTACCCGGACTGTTCCTGAACCCTCCACGTGTACCCGGACTGTTCGTGAACCCTCCTGGTGTGTCCAAACTGTTCGTGAACACTCCACATGTATGCAGACTGTTTTTGAACCCTCCCCATGCATCGAGACTGTTCATGAACCCTCCGCATGTGTGCACACTGTTCCTGAACCCTCTCCGTGTACTCGGACTGTTCCTGAACCCTCCCCGTGTATGCATTTTGTTACTGAACCCTCCCTGTGTATCCAGACTGTTCATGAACCCTCCACGTGTATCCAGACTGTTCATGAAACCGCCACACGTATCCAGAATGTTCATGAATCCTCCCCGTGTATGCAAACTGTTCATGAGCCCTCCCCGTGTATCCAGACTGTTCATGAACCCTCCCCATGTATCCAGACTGATCATGAACCCTCCCCGTGTATGCACTTTGTTCCTGAATCCTCCGTGTATCCAGACTGTTCCTGAACCCTCCACATGTATCCAGACTGTTCATTAACACTCTCCATGCATCCAGACTGTTCATGAACCCTCCCTGTGTATCCAGATTGTTCTCGAACCCTCCGTGTATCCAGAGTGTTCCTGAACCCTCCACAAGGATCCAGACTGTTCCTGAACTCTCCTCGTGTGCCCAGACGGTTCACGAATACTCCCCGTGTATCCAGACTATTCACGAACACTCCTCGTGTATCCAGACTGTTCATGAACACTCCCCATGTATCCAGACTGTTCATGAACCCTCCCCATGTATGGACTTTGTTCCTGAACCCATGTATCCAGACTGTTCCTGAACCCCCCACATGTATCCAGACTATTCATGAACCTTCCACATGTATCCAGACTGTTTGTGAACCCTCCCCATGTAGGCACGCTGTTCCTGAACCCTTCCCGTGTATGCAGTGTTCCTGAACCTACCCTGTGTATGCAGTGTTACCGAACCCTCCACGTGTATGCACGTTATTCCCGATCCCTCCGCGTGTATGCACAGTTTTCCTGAACCCTCCACGTGTATGCACAGTTTTCCCGAACCCTCCACGTGTATGCAGTGTTCCCGAACGCTCCGCGTGTATGCAGAGTGTTCCAGAACGCTCCGCGTGTATGCAGAGTGTTCCCGAACGCTCCGCGTTTGTGCAGAGTGTTCCCGAACGCTCCGCATGTATGCAGAGTGTTCCCGAACGCTCCGCGTGTATGCAGAGTGTTCCCGAACGCTCCGCGTGTATGCAGAGTGTTCCCGAACGCTCCGCGTGTATGCAGAGTGTTCCCGAACGCTCCGCGTGTATGCAGAGTGTTCCCGAACGCTCCGCGTGTATGCAGAGTGTTCCCGAACGCTCCGCGTGTATGCAGAGTGTTCCCGAACGCTCCGCGTGTATGCAGAGTGTTCCCGAACGCTCCGCGTGTATGCAGAGTGTTCCCGAACGCTCCGCGTGTATGCAGAGTGTTCCCGAACGCTCCGCGTGTATGCAGAGTGTTCCCGAACGCTCCGCGTGTATGCAGAGTGTTCCCGAACGCTCCGCGTGTATGCAGAGTGTTCCCGAACGCTCCGCGTGTATGCAGAGTGTTCCCGGACACATCCCGTGTATCCAAACTGTTCATGAACCCTCCCCGTGTATGCAAACTGTTCATGAACCCTGCCCGTGTATCCGGACTGTTCCTGAACCCTCCACGTGTATCCGGTCTGTTCCTGCACCGTCCAAGTGTATCCGGACTGTTCATGAACCCTCCACGTGTATCCAGACTGTTCCTGAACCCTCCACATGTATCCAGACTGTTCCTGAACCCTCCACATGTATCCAGACTGTTTCTATACCCTCCCCATATATGCTCTCTGTTCCTGAACCCTTCCCGTGTAGCCAGACTGTTCCTGAACCCTCCACGTGTAGCCAGACTGTTCCTGATCCCTCCACGTGTATCCAGACTGTTCCTGAACCCTCAACGTGTATGCAGACTGTTCCTGAACCCTCTACATTTATCCGGACTGTTCCTGAACCCTCCACGTGTACCCGGACTGTTCCTGAACCCTCCACGTGTAGCCAGACTGTTCCTGAACCCTCCACGTGTATCCAGACTGTTCCTGAACCCTCCACGTGTATGCAGTCTGTTCCTGAACCCTCCCCGTGTATCCGGACTGTTCCTGAACCCTCCCCGTGTATCCGGACTGTTCCTGAACCCTCCATGTGTATCCGGTCTGTTCCTGCACCCTCCCCGTGTATCCAGACTGTTCATGAACCCTCCACGTGTATCCGGACTGTTCCTGAACCCTCCACGTGTACCCGGACTGTTCCTGAACCATCCACGTGTACCCGGACTGTTCCTCAACCCTCCCCGTGTATGCACGGTGTTCCTGAACCCTCCACGTGTACCCGGACTGTTCCTGAACCCTCCACGTGTACCCGGACTGTTCCTGAACCCTCCACGTGTACCCGGACTGTTCCTGAACCCTCCACGTGTACCCGGACTGTTCCTGAACCCTCCACGTGTACCCGGACTGTTCGTGATCCCTCCACGTGTACCCGGACTGTTCCTGAACCCTCCACGTGTACCCAGACTGTTCCTGAACCCTCCACGTGTACCCGGACTGTTCGTGATCCCTCCTGGTGTGTCCAAACTGTTCGTGAACACTCCACATGTATCCAGACTGTTTTTGAACCCTCCCCATGCATCGAGACTGTTCATGAACCCTCCGCATATGTGCACACTGTTCCTGAACCCTCTCCCTGTACTCGGACTGTTCCTGAACCCTCCCCGTGTATGCATTTTGTTACTGAACCCTCCCTGTGTATCCAGACTGTTCATGAAACCGCCACATGTATCCAGAATGTTCATCAATCCTCCCCGTGTATGCAAACTGTTCATGAACCCTCCCCGTGTATTCAGACTGTTCATGAACCCTCCCCATGTATCCAGACTGATCATGAACCCTCCCTGTGTATGCACTTTGTTCCTGAATCCTCCGTGTATCCAGACTGTTCCTGAACCCTCCACATGTATCCAGACTGTTCATTAACACTCTCCATGCATCCAGACTGTTCATGAACCCTCCCTGTGTATCCAGATTGTTCTCGAACCCTCCGTGTATCCAGAGTGTTCCTGAACCCTCCACAAGGATCCAGACTGTTCCTGAACTCTCCTCGTGTGCCCAGACGGTTCACGAACACTCCCCGTGTATCCAGACTATTCACGAACACTCCTCGTGTATCCAGACTGTTCATGAACACTCCCCATGTATCCAGACTGTTCATGAACCCTCCCCATGTATGGACTTTGTTCCTGAACCCTCCATGTATCCAGACTGTTCCTGAACCCCCCACATGTATCCAGACTATTCATGAACCTTCCACATGTATCCAGACTGTTTGTGAACCATCCCCATGTAGGCACGCTGTTCCTGAACCCTTCCCGTGTATGCAGTGTTCCTGAACCTACCCTGTGTATGCAGTGTTCCCGAACCCTCCGCGTGTATGCACGGTTCCCGAACCCTCCGCGTGTATGCACGTTGTTCCCGATCCCTCCGTGTGTATGCAGTTTTCCTGAACCCTCCACGTGTATGCAGTTTTCCCGAACCCTCCGCGTGTATGCAGTGTTCCCGAACGCTCCGCGTGTGTGCAGAGTGTTCCCGAACGCTCCGCGTGTGTGCAGTGTTCCCGAACGCTCCGCATGTATGCAGAGTGTTCCTGAATGCTCCGCGTGTATGCAGTGTTCCCGAACGCTCCGCGTGTATGCAGAGTGTTCCCGAACGCTCCGCGTGTATGCAGAGTGTTCCCGAACGCTCCGCGTGTATGCAGAGTGTTCCCGAACGCTCCGCGTGTATGCAGAGCGTTCCCGAACGCTCCGCGTGTATGCAGAGTGTTCCCGAACGCTCTGCGTGTATGCAGAGTGTTCCCGAACGCTCTGCGTGTATGCAGAGTGTTCCCGAACGCTCCGCGTGTATGCAGAGTGTTCCCGAACGCTCCGCATGTATGCAGAGTGTTCCCGAGCGCTCCGCGTGTATGCAGTGTGTACCCGAACGCTCCGCGTGTATGCAGTGTTCCCGAACGCTCCGCGTGTATGCAGAGTGTTCCCGAAAGCTCCGCGTGTATGCCGAGTGTTCCCGAACGCTCCGCGTGTATGCAGTGTTCCCGAACGCTCCGCGTGTATGCAGTGTTCCCGAACCCTCCGCGTGTATGCAGAGTGTTCCCGAGCCCTCCGCGTGTATGCAGAGTGTTCCCGAACCCTCCGCGTGTGTGAAGAGTGTTCCTGAACCCTCCGCGTGTGTGCAGTGTTCCTGAACCCTCCGCGTGTGTGCAGTGTTCCTGAACCCTCCGCGTGTGTGCAGAGTGTTCCCGAACCCTCCGCGTGTGTGCACAGTGTTGCCGAACCCTCCGCGTGTATGCACAGTGTTGCCGAACCCTCCGCGTGTATGCAGTGTTCCTGATCCCTCCGCGTGTATGCAGTGTTCCCGAACCCTCCGCATGTATGCGGAGTGTTCCCGGACCCTCCGCGTGTGTGCACAATGTTGCCGAACCCTCCGCGTGTATGCAGACTGTTCCTGGACGCATCCTGTGTATCCAAACTGTTCGTGAACCCTCCCCGTTTATGCAAACTGTTCATGAACCCTCCTCGTGTATGCAAATTGTTCCTGAACCCTCCACATGTATCCAGACTGTTCCTGAACCCTCCACATGTATCCAGACTGTTCCTATACCCTCCCCGTATCTGCTCTCTGTTCCTGAACCCTTCCCATGTAGCCAGACTGTTCCTGAACCTTCCACGTGTATCTGGACTGTTCCTGAACCCTCCACGTGTACCTGGACTGTTCCTGAACCCTTCCCGTGTAGCCGGACTGTTCCTGAACCCTCCACGTGTATCTGGACTGTTCCTGAACCCTCCACGTGTACCCGGACTGTTCCTAAACCCTCCACGTGTACCCGAACTGTTCCTAAACCCTCCACAAGTACCCGGACTGTTCGTGAACCCTCCTGGTGTGTCCGATCTGTTCGTGAACACTCCACATGTATCCAGACTGTTCATGAACCCTCGACATGTATCCAGACTGTTCCTGAACCCTCCCCGTGCTTCCAGACTCTTCGTGAACCCTCCCTGTGCATCCATACTCTTCATGAACCCTCCCCATATGTGCACACTGTTCCTGAACCCTCTCCGTGTACTCTGACTGTTCCTGAGCTCTCCCAATGTATGCATTTTGTTCCTGAACCCTCCCCATGCATCCAGACTCTTCATGAACCCTCCCCATGTGTGCACACTGTTCCTGAATCCTCTCCGTGTACTCGGACTGTTCCTGCACTCTCCCAATGTATGCATTTTGTTCCTGAACCCTCCCCGTGTATCCAGACTGTTCATGAACCCACCCCATGTATCCAGACTGTTCATGAACCCTCCACGTGTATCGACTGTTCATTAACACTCTCCATGCATCCAGACTGTTCATGAACCCTCACCATGTATCCAGACTGTTCATGAACCCTCCCCGTGTATCCAGACTGTTCATGAACCCTCCCTCTGTATCCAGACTGTTCATGAACCCTCCACATGTATCCAGACTGTTCCTGAACCCTCCCCGTGTATCCAGACTGTTCATGAACCTGCCCCGTGTATCCAGACTGTTCATGAACCCTCCCCGTGTGTCCAGACTGTTCATGAACCCTCCCCGTGTATGCACAGTGTTCCTGAACCTACCCCGTGAATGCACAGTGTTCCTGAACCCTCCCCGTGTATGCACTGTGTTCCTGAACCCTCCGCGTGTATGCAGTGTTCCTGAACCCTCCGTGTGTATGCACAGTTTTCCTGAACCCTCCGCGTGTATGCAGTGTTCCTGAACCCTCCGCGTGTATGCACAGTGTTCCTGAAAGTTCCGCGTGTATGCAGTGTTCCTGAACGCTCCACGTGTATGCAGTGTTCCTGAACGCTCTGTGTGTATGCACAGTATTCCTGAACGCTCCGCGTGTATGCAGTGTTCCTGAACGCTCCACGTGTATGCAGTGTTCCTGAATGCTCTGCGTATATGCACAGTATTCCTGAACGCTCCGCGTGTATGCACAGAATTCCTGAACGCTCCGCGTGTATACAGTGACTGAACGCTCCGCGTGTATGCACAGTGTTCTTGAACACTCCGCGTGTATGCAGTGTTCCTGAACACTCCGCATGTATGCAGTGTTCCTGAACGCTCCGCGTGTATGCAGTGTTCCTGAACGCTCCACGTGTATGCAGTGTTCCTGAACGCTCCGCGTGTATGCAGTGTTCCTGAACGCTCCACGTGTATGCAGTGTTCCTGAACACTCCGCGTGTATGCAGTGTTCCTGAACCCTCCGTGTGTATGCAGAATGTTCCCGAACCCTCCACGTGTGTCCTGACTGTTCCTGAACCCTCCACATGTTTCCAGATTGTTCCTGAACCCTCCACATGTATCCAGACTGTTCCTATACCCTCCCCATATATGCTCTCTGTTCCTGAACCCTTCCCATGTAGCCAGACTGTTTCTGAACCCTCCCTGTGTCACTGGACTGTTCCTGAACCCTCCCTGTGTCACCGGACTGTTCCTGAACCCTCCACGTGTATCTGGACTGTTCCTGAACTCTCCACGTGTATCCGGACTGTTCCTGAAGCCTCCACGTGTACCTGGACTGTTCCTGAACCCTTCCCATGTAGCCAGATTGTTCCTGAACCCTCCACGTGTATCTGGACCGTTCCTGAACCCTCCACATGTATCTGGACCGTTCCTGAACCCTCCACGTGTACCCGGACTGTTCCTGAACCCTCCACGTGTACACGGACTGTTCCTAAACCCTCCACGTGTACCCGAACTGTTCCTAAACCCTCCACATGTACCCGGACTGTTCGTGAACCCTCCTGGTGTGTCCAAACTGTTCGTGAACACTCCACATGTATCCAGACTGTTCATGAACCCTCCACGTGTATCCAGACTGTTCCTGAACCCTCCCCGTGCTTCCAGACTGTTCGTGAACCCTCCCCGTGCATCCATACTCTTCATGAACCCTCCCCATATGTGCACACTGTTCCTGAACCCTCTCCGTGTACTCGGACTGTTCCTGAGCCCTCCTAATGTATGCATTTTGTTCCTGAACCCTCCCCGTGCATCCAGACTCTTCATGAACCCTCCCCATGTGTGCACACTGTTCCTGAACCCTCTCCGTGTACTCGGACTGTTCCTGCACCCTCCCAATGTATGCATTTTGTTCCTGAACCCTCCCCGTGTATCCAGACTGTTCATGAACCCACCCCATGTATCCAGACTGTTCATGAACCCTCCACGTGTATCCAGACTGTTCATTAACACTCTCCATGCATCCAGACTGTTCATGAACCCTCCCTGTGTATCCAGACTGTTCATGAACCCTCCACATGTATCCAGACTGTTCATGAACCCGCCCCGTGTATCCAGACTGTTCATGAACCCTCCCCGTGTATCCAGACTGTTCATGAACCCTCCCCATGTATGCACTTTGTTCCTGAACCCTCTGTGTATCCAGACTGTTCTTGAACCCTCCACATGTATCCAGACTGTTCATTAACACTCTCCATGCATCCAGACTGTTCATGAACCCTCCCTGTGTATCCAGATTGTTCTTGAATCCTCTGTGTATCCAGAGTGTTCCTGAACCCTCCACAAGGATCCAGACTGTTCCTGAACACTCCTCGTGTATCCAGACTATTCATGAACACTCCTCGTGTATCCAGACTGTTCATCAACACGCCCCGTGTATCCAGATTGTTCATGGGCACTCCCCATGTATCCAGACTGTTCATGAACCCTCCCCATGTATGGAGTTTGTTCCTGAACCCCCCATATATCCAGACTGTACCTGAATCCTCCGCATGTATCTAGACTATTCATGAACCTTCCACATGTATCCAGACTGTTCATGAACCCTCCCCGTGTATGCACGCTGTTCCTGAACTCTAACCGTGTATGCAGTGTTCCTGAACCTACCCCGTGAATGCAGTGTTCCTGAACCCTCCCCGTGTATGCAGTGTTCCTGAACCCTCCCCGTGTATGCAGTGTTCCTGAACCCTCCGCGTGTATGCAGTGTTCCTGAACCCTCCGTGTGTATGCAGTGTTCCTGAACCCTCCGCGTGTATGCAGTGTTCCTGAACGCTCCGCGTGTATGCAGTGTTCCTGAACGCTCCGCGTGTATGCAGTGTTCCAGAACGCTCCGCGTGTATGCAGTGTTCCTGAACGTTCCGCGTGTATGCACAGTGTTCCTGAACGTTCCGTGTGTATGCATAGTGTTCCTGAACCCTCCGCGCGTATGCACAGTGTTCCTGAACCCTCCGCGTGTATGCACAGTGTTCCTGAACGCTCCACGTGTATGCAGTGTTCCTGAACGCTCTGTGTGTATGCACAGTATTCCTGAACGCTCCGCATGTATGCAGTGTTCCTGAACGCTCCACGTGTATGCAGTGTTCCTGAATGCTCCGCGTGTATGCACAGTATTCCTGAACGCTCCGCGTGTATGCACAGTATTCCTGAACGTTCCGCGTGTATGCACAGTGTTCCTGAACGCTCCGCGTGTATACAGTGACTGAACGCTCCGCGTGTATGCACAGTGTTCTTGAACACTCCGCGTGTATGCAGTGTTCCGGAACACTCCGCGTGTATGCAGTGTTCCTGAACGCTCCGCGTGTATGCAGTGTTCCTGAACATTCCACGTGTATGCAGTGTTCCTGAACGCTCCGCGTGTATGCAGTGTTCCAGAACGCTCCACGTGTATGCAGTGTTCCTGAACACTCCGCGTGTATGCAGAGTGTTCCTGAACCCTCCGTGTGTATGCAGAGTGTTCCCGAACCCTCCATGTGTGTCCTGACTGTTCCTGAACCCTCCACATGTTTCCAGATTGTTCCTGAACCCTCCACATGTATCCAGACTGTTCCTATACCCTCCCCATATATGCTCTCTGTTCCTGAACCCTTCCCATGTAGCCAGACTGTTCCTGAACCCTCCCTGTGTCACTGGACTGTTCCTGAACCCTCCCTGTGTCACTGGACTGTTCCTGAACCCTCCACGTGTATCTGTACTGTTCCCGAACTCTCCACGTGTATCCGGACTGTTCCTGAAGCCTCCACGTGTACCTGGACTGTTCCTGAACCCTTCCCATGTAGCCAGATTGTTCCTGAACCCTCCACGTGTATCTGGACCGTTCCTGAACCCTGCACATGTATCTGGACCGTTCCTGAACCCTCCACGTGTACCCGGACTGTTCCTGAACCCTCCACGTGTACCCGGACTGTTCCTAAACCCTCCACGTGTACCTGAACTGTTCCTAAACCCTCCCCATGTACCCGGACTGTTCGTGAACCCTCCTGGTGTGTCCAAACTGTTCGTGAACACTCCACATGTATCCAGACTGTTTATGAACCCTCCACGTGTATCCAGACTGTTCCTGAACCCTCCCCGTGCTTCCAGACTGTTCGTGAACCCTCCCCGTGCATCCATACTCTTCATGAACCCTCCCCATATGTGCACACTGTTCCTGAACCCTCTCCGTGTACTCGGACTGTTCCTGAGCCCTCCCAATGTATGCATTTTGTTCCTGAACCCTCCCCGTGCATCCAGACTCTTCATGAACCCTCCCCATGTGTGCACACTGTTCCTGAACCCTCTCCGTGTACTCGGACTGTTCCTGCACCCTCCCAATGTATGCATTTTGTTCCTGAACCCTCCCCGTGTATCCAGACTGTTCATGAACCCACCCCATGTATCCAGACTGTTCATGAACCCTCCACGTGTATCCAGACTGTTCATTAACACTCTCCATGCATCCAGACTGTTCATGAACCCTCCACGTGTATCCAGACTGTTCATGAACCCTCCCTGTGTATCCAGACTGTTCATGAACCCTCCACATGTATCCAGACTGTTCATGAACCCGCCCCGTGTATCCAGACTGTTCATGAACCCTCCCCGTGTATCCAAACTGTTCATGAACCCTCCCCATGTATGCACTTTGTTCCTGAACCCTCTGTGTATCCAGACTGTTCTTGAACCCTCCACATGTATCCAGACTGTTCATTAACACTTTCCATGCATCCAGACTGTTCATGAACCCTCCCTGTGTATCCAGATTGTTCTTGAACCCTCTGTGTATCCAGAGTGTTCCTGAACCCTCCACAAGGATCCAGACTGTTCCTGAACACTCCTCGTGTATCCAGACTATTCATGAACACTCCTCGTGTATCCAGACTGTTCATCAACACGCCCCGTGTATCCAGACTGTTCATGGGCACTCCTCATGTATCCAGACTGTTCATGAACCCTCCCCATGTATGGAGTTTGTTCCTGAACCCCCCATATATCCAGACTGTTCCTGAATCCTCCGCATGTATCTAGACTATTCATGAACCTTCCACATGTATCCAGACTCTTCATGAACCCTCCCCATGTATGCACGCTGTTCCTGAACTCTCCCCGTGTATGCAGTGTTCCTGAACCTACCCCGTGAATGCACAGTGTTCCTGAACCCTCCCCGTGTATGCAGTGTTCCTGAACCCTCCGCGTGTATGCAGTGTTCCTGAACCCTCCGTGTGTATGCAGTGTTCCCGAACCTTCCGCGTGTATGCAGTGTTCCTGAACACTCAGCGTGTATGCAGTGTTCCTGAACGCTCCGCGTGTATGCAGTGTTCCAGAACGCTCCGCGTGTATGCAGTGTTCCTGAATGCTCCGCGTGTATGCACAGTGTTCCTGAACGCTCCACGTGCATGCACAGTGTTCCTGAACGCTCCGCGTGTATGCACAGTGTTCCTGAACGCTCCGCGTGTATGCACAGTGTTCCTGAACGCTCCGCGTGTATGCACAGTGTTCCTGAACGCTCCGCGTGTATGCACAGTGTTCCTGAACGCTCCACGTGTATACAGTGACTGAATGCTCCGCATGTATGCAGTGTTCCTGAACGTTCCGTGTGTATGCAGTGTTCTTGAATGCTCCGCGTGTATGCAGTGTTCCTGAACGCTCCGCGTGTATGCAGTGTTCCTGAACGCTCAGCGTGTATGCACAGTGTTCCTGAACGCTCCACGTGTATGCAGTGATCCTGAACGCTCCGCGTGGATGCACAGTGTTCCTGAACGCTCCGCATGTATGCAGTGTTCCTGAACGCTCCGCGTGTATTCACCGTGTTCTTGAACGCTCCGCGTGTATGCACCGTGTTCCTGAACCCTCCGCGTGTATGCACAGTGTTCCTGAACGCTCTGCGTGTATGCAGTTCCTGAAAGCTCCGCGTGTATGCACAGTTCCTGAACGCTCCGCGTGTATGCAGTGTTCCTGAACGCTCCGCGTGTATGCAGTGTTCCTCAACACTCCGCGTGTATCCAAACTGTTCATGAACCCTCCCCGTATATGCACTTTGTTCATGAACCCTCCTCGTGTATCTGGACTGTTCCTGAACCATCCACGTGTATTCGGTCTGTTCATGCACCCTCCACGTGTATCCAGACTGTTCCTATACCCGCCCCCTGTATGCTCTCTGTTCCTGAACCCTTCCCATGTGGCCAGACTGTTCCTGAACCCTCCATGTGTATGCGCAGTGTTCCTGAACCCTCCGCGCGTATGCAGTGTTCCTGAACCCTCCGCGCGTATGCACAGTGTTCCTGAACCCTCCGCACGTATGCAGTGTTCCTGAACCCTCCGCGTGTATGCACAGTGTTCCTGAACCCTCCGCGCGTATGCACATTGTTCCTGAACCCTCCGCGCGTATGCACAGTGTTCCTGAACCCTCCGCGCGTATGCACAGTGTTCCTGAACCCTCCGCGCATATGCAGTGTTCCTGAACCCTCCGCGCGTATGCATAGTGTTCCTGAACCCTCCGCGCGTATGCACAGTGTTCCTGAACCCTCCGCGCGTATGCACAGTGTTCCTGAACCCTCCGCGCGTATGCACAGTGTTCCTGAACCCTCCACGCGTATGCAGTGTTCCTGAACCCTCCGCGCGTATGCACAGTGTTCCTGAACCCTCCGCGCGTATGCAGTGTTCCTGAACGCTCCGCGCATAAGCACAGTGTTCCTGAACCCTCCGCGCGTATGCACAGTGTTCCTGAACCCTCCGCGCGTATGCAGTGTTCCTGAACCTTCCGCGCGTATGCACAGTGTTCCTGAACCCTCCGCGCGTATGCACAGTGTTCCTGAACCCTCCGCGCGTATGCACAGTGTTCCTGAACCCTCCGCGCGTATGCACAGTGTTCCTGAACCCTCCGCGCGTATGCACAGTGTTCCTGAACCCTCCGCGCGTATGCACAGTGTTCCTGAACCCTCCGCGTGTATGCACAGTGTTCCTGAAAGTTCCGCGTGTATGCACAGTGTCCCTGAACGCTCCACGTGTATGCAGTGTTCCTGAACGCTCTGTGTGTATGCACAGTATTCCTGAACGCTCCGCGTGTATGCAGTGTTCCTGAACGCTCCACGTGTATGCAGTGTTCCTGAATGCTCCGCGTGTGTGCACAGTATTCCTGAACGCTCCGTGTGTATGCACAGTATACCTGAACGCTCCGCGTGTATGCACAGTGTTCCTGAACGCTCCGCGTGTATGCAGTGTTCCTGAACGCTCCACGTGTATGCAGTGTTCCTGAACGCTCCGCGTGTATGCAGTGTTCCTGAACGCTCCGCGTGTATGCAGTGTTCCTGAACGCTCCACGTGTATGCAGTGTTCCTGAACACTCCGCGTGTATGCAGAGTGTTCCCGATCCCTCCATGTGTGTCCTGACTGTTCCTGAACCCTCCACATGTTTCCAGATTGTTCCTGAACCCTCCACATGTATCCAGACTGTTCCTATACCCTCCCCATATATGCTCTCTGTTCCTGAACCCTTCCCATGTAGCCAAACTGTTCCTGAACCCTCCCTGTGTCACTGGACTGTTCCTGAACCCTCCCTGTGTCACCGGACTGTTCCTGAACCCTCCACGTGTATCTGGACTGTTCCTGAACTCTCCACGTGTATCCAGACTGTTCCTGAAGCCTCCACGTGTACCTGGACTGTTCCTGAACCCTTCCCATGTAGCCAGATTGTTCCTGAACCCTCCACGTGTATCTGGACCGTTCCTGAACCCTCCACATGTATCTGGACCGTTCCTGAACCCTCCACGTGTACCCGGACTGTTCCTGAACCCTCCACGTGTACCCGGACTGTTCCTAAACCCTCCACGTGTACCTGAACTGTTCCTAAACCCTCCACATGTACCCGGACTGTTCGTGAACCCTCCTGGTGTGTCCAAACTGTTCGTGAACACTCCACATGTATCCAGACTGTTTATGAACCCTCCACATGTATCCAGACTGTTCCTGAAACCTCCCTGTGCTTCCAGACTCTTCGTGAACCCTCCCCGTGCATCCATACTCTTCATGAACCCTCCCCATATGTGCACACTGTTCCTGAACCCTCTCTGTGTACTCGGACTGTTCCTGAGCCCTCCCAATGTATGCATTTTGTTCCTGAACCCTCCCCGTGCATCCAGACTCTTCATGAACCCTCCCCATGTGTGCATACTGTTCCTGAACCCTCTCCGTGTACTCGGACTGTTCCTGCACCCTCCCAATGTATGCATTTTGTTCCTGAACCCTCCCCGTGTATCCAGACTGTTCATGAACCCACCCCATGTATCCAGACTGTTCATGAACCCTCCACGTGTATCCAGACTGTTCATTAACACTCTCCATGCATCCAGACTGTTCATGAACCCTCCACGTGTATGCAGTGTTCCTGAACCCTCCGCGCGTATGCACAGTGTTCCTGAACCCTCCGCGTATATGCAGTGTTCCTGAACCCTCCGTGTGTATGCAGTGTTCCTGAATGCTCCGCGTGTATGCACAGTGTTCCTGAACGCTCTGCGTGTATGCACAGTGTTCCTGAACGCTCTGCGTGTATGCAGTTCCTGAACGCTCCGCGTGTATGCACAGTTCCTGAACGCTCCGCGTGTATGCAGTGTTCCTGAACGCTCCGCTTGTATGCAGTGTTCCTCAACACTCCGCGTGTATCCAAACTGTTCATGAACCCTCCCCGTATATGCACTTTGTTCATGAACCCTCCTCGTGTATCTGGACTGTTCCTGAACCATCCACGTGTATTCGGTCTGTTCATGCACCCTCCACGTGTATCCAGACTGTTCCTATACCCGCCCCCTGTATGCTCTCTGTTCCTGAACCCTTCCCATGTGGCCAGACTGTTCCTGAACCCTCCATGTGTATGCACAGTGTTCCTGAACCCTCCGCGCGTATGCACAGTGTTCCTGAACCCTCCGCGCGTATGCACAGTGTTCCTGAACCCTCCGCACGTATGCAGTGTTCCTGAACCCTCCGCGTGTATGCAGTGTTCCTGAACCCTCCGCGCGTATGCACATTGTTCCTGAACCCTCCGCGCGTATGCACAGTGTTCCTGAACCCTCCGCGCGTATGCACAGTGTTCCTGAACCCTCCGCGCGTATGCAGTGTTCCTGAACCCTCCGCGCGTATGCATAGTGTTCCTGAACCCTCCGCGCGTATGCACAGTGTTCCTGAACCCTCCGCGCGTATGCACAGTGTTCCTGAACCCTCCGCGCGTATGCACAGTGTTCCTGAACCCTCCGCGCGTATGCAGTGTTCCTGAACCCTCCGCGCGTATGCACAGTGTTCCTGAACCCTCCGCGCGTATGCAGTGTTCCTGAACGCTCCGCGCATAAGCACAGTGTTCCTGAACCCTCCGCGCGTATGCACAGTGTTCCTGAACCCTCCGCGCGTATGCAGTGTTCCTGAACCTTCCGCGCGTATGCACAGTGTTCCTGAACCCTCCGCGCGTATGCACAGTGTTCCTGAACCCTCCGCGCGTATGCACAGTGTTCCTGAACCCTCCGCGCGTATGCACAGTGTTCCTGAACCCTCCGCGCGTATGCACAGTGTTCCTGAACCCTCCGCGCGTATGCACAGTGTTCCTGAACCCTCCGCGTGTATGCACAGTGTTCCTGAAAGTTCCGCGTGTATGCACAGTGTCCCTGAACGCTCCACGTGTATGCAGTGTTCCTGAACGCTCTGTGTGTATGCACAGTATTCCTGAACGCTCCGCGTGTATGCAGTGTTCCTGAACGCTCCACGTGTATGCAGTGTTCCTGAATGCTCCGCGTGTGTGCACAGTATTCCTGAACGCTCCGCGTGTATGCACAGTATACCTGAACGCTCCGCGTGTATGCAGTGTTCCTGAACGCTCCGCGTGTATGCAGTGTTCCTGAACGCTCCGTGTGTATGCAGTGTTCCTGAACGCTCCACGTGTATGCAGTGTTCCTGAACGCTCCGCGTGTATGCAGTGTTCCTGAACGCTCCGCGTGTATGCAGTGTTCCTGAACGCTCCACGTGTATGCAGTGTTCCTGAACACTCCGCGTGTATGCAGAGTGTTCCCGATCCCTCCATGTGTGTCCTGACTGTTCCTGAACCCTCCACACGTTTCCAGATTGTTCCTGAACCCTCCACATGTATCCAGACTGTTCCTATACCCTCCCCATATATGCTCTCTGTTCCTGAACCCTTCCCATGTAGCCAAACTGTTCCTGAACCCTCCCTGTGTCACTGGACTGTTCCTGAACCCTCCCTGTGTCACCGGACTGTTCCTGAACCCTCCACGTGTATCTGGACTGTTCCTGAACTCTCCACGTGTATCCAGACTGTTCCTGAAGCCTCCACGTGTACCTGGACTGTTCCTGAACCCTTCCCATGTAGCCAGATTGTTCCTGAACCCTCCACGTGTATCTGGACCGTTCCTGAACCCTCCACATGTATCTGGACCGTTCCTGAACCCTCCACGTGTACCCGGACTGTTCCTGAACCCTCCACGTGTACCCGGACTGTTCCTAAACCCTCCACGTGTACCTGAACTGTTCCTAAACCCTCCACATGTACCCGGACTGTTCGTGAACCCTCCTGGTGTGTCCAAACTGTTCGTGAACACTCCACATGTATCCAGACTGTTTATGAACCCTCCACATGTATCCAGACTGTTCCTGAAACCTCCCTGTGCTTCCAGACTCTTCGTGAACCCTCCCCGTGCATCCATACTCTTCATGAACCCTCCCCATATGTGCACACTGTTCCTGAACCCTCTCTGTGTACTCGGACTGTTCCTGAGCCCTCCCAATGTATGCATTTTGTTCCTGAACCCTCCCCGTGCATCCAGACTCTTCATGAACCCTCCCCATGTGTGCATACTGTTCCTGAACCCTCTCCGTGTACTCGGACTGTTCCTGCACCCTCCCAATGTATGCATTTTGTTCCTGAACCCTCCCCGTGTATCCAGACTGTTCATGAACCCACCCCATGTATCCAGACTGTTCATGAACCCTCCACGTGTATCCAGACTGTTCATTAACACTCTCCATGCATCCAGACTGTTCATGAACCCTCCACGTGTATGCAGTGTTCCTGAACCCTCCGCGCGTATGCAGTGTTCCTGAACCCTCCGCGTATATGCAGTGTTCCTGAACCCTCCGTGTGTATGCAGTGTTCCTGAATGCTCCGCGTGTATGCACAGTGTTCCTGAACGCTCTGCGTGTATGCACAGTGTTCCTGAACGCTCTGCGTGTATGCAGTTCCTGAACGCTCCGCGTGTATGCACAGTTCCTGAACGCTCCGCGTGTATGCAGTGTTCCTGAACGCTCCGCGTGTATGCAGTGTTCCTCAACACTCCGCGTGTATCCAAACTGTTCATGAACCCTCCCCGTATATGCACTTTGTTCATGAACCCTCCTCGTGTATCTGGACTGTTCCTGAACCATCCACGTGTATTCGGTCTGTTCATGCACCCTCCACGTGTATCCAGACTGTTCCTATACCCGCCCCCTGTATGCTCTCTGTTCCTGAACCCTTCCCATGTGGCCAGACTGTTCCTGAACCCTCCATGTGTATGCGCAGTGTTCCTGAACCCTCCGCGCGTATGCACAGTGTTCCTGAACCCTCCGCGCGTATGCACAGTGTTCCTGAACCCTCCGCACGTATGCAGTGTTCCTGAACCCTCCGCGTGTATGCACAGTGTTCCTGAACCCTCCGCGCGTATGCACATTGTTCCTGAACCCTCCGCGCGTATGCACAGTGTTCCTGAACCCTCCGCGCGTATGCACAGTGTTCCTGAACCCTCCGCGCGTATGCAGTGTTCCTGAACCCTCCGCGCGTATGCACAGTGTTCCTGAACCCTCCGCGCGTATGCAGTGTCCCTGAACGCTCCGCGCATAAGCACAGTGTTCCTGAACCCTCCGCGCGTATGCACAGTGTTCCTGAACCCTCCGCGCGTATGCAGTGTTCCTGAACCTTCCGCGCGTATGCACAGTGTTCCTGAACCCTCCGCGCGTATGCACAGTGTTCCTGAACCCTCCGCGCGTATGCTCAGTGTTCCTGAACCCTCCGCGCGTATGCACAGTGTTCCTGAACCCTCCGCGCGTATGCACAGTGTTCCTGAACCCTCCGCGCGTATGCACAGTGTTCCTGAACCCTCCGCGTGTATGCACAGTGTTCCTGAAAGTTCCGCGTGTATGCACAGTGTCCCTGAACGCTCCACGTGTATGCAGTGTTCCTGAACGCTCTGTGTGTATGCACAGTATTCCTGAACGCTCCGCGTGTATGCAGTGTTCCTGAACGCTCCACGTGTATGCGGTGTTCCTGAATGCTCCGCGTGTGTGCACAGTATTCCTGAACGCTCCGCGTGTATGCACAGTATACCTGAACGCTCCGCGTGTATGCAGTGTTCCTGAACGCTCCGCGTGTATGCAGTGTTCCTGAACGCTCCGCGTGTATGCAGTGTTCCTGAACGCTCCACGTGTATGCAGTGTTCCTGAACGCTCCGCGTGTATGCAGTGTTCCTGAACGCTCCGCGTGTATGCAGTGTTCCTGAACGCTCCACGTGTATGCAGTGTTCCTGAACACTCCGCGTGTATGCAGAGTGTTCCCGATCCCTCCATGTGTGTCCTGACTGTTCCTGAACCCTCCACATGTTTCCAGATTGTTCCTGAACCCTCCACATGTATCCAGACTGTTCCTATACCCTCCCCATATATGCTCTCTGTTCCTGAACCCTTCCCATGTAGCCAAACTGTTCCTGAACCCTCCCTGTGTCACTGGACTGTTCCTGAACCCTCCCTGTGTCACCGGACTGTTCCTGAACCCTCCACGTGTATCTGGACTGTTCCTGAACTCTCCACGTGTATCCAGACTGTTCCTGAAGCCTCCACGTGTACCTGGACTGTTCCTGAACCCTTCCCATGTAGCCAGATTGTTCCTGAACCCTCCACGTGTATCTGGACCGTTCCTGAACCCTCCACATGTATCTGGACCGTTCCTGAACCCTCCACGTGTACCCGGACCGTTCCTGAACCCTCCACGTGTACCCGGACTGTTCCTAAACCCTCCACGTGTACCTGAACTGTTCCTAAACCCTCCACATGTACCCGGACTGTTCGTGAACCCTCCTGGTGTGTCCAAACTGTTCGTGAACACTCCACATGTATCCAGACTGTTTATGAACCCTCCACATGTATCCAGACTGTTCCTGAAACCTCCCTGTGCTTCCAGACTCTTCGTGAACCCTCCCCGTGCATCCATACTCTTCATGAACCCTCCCCATATGTGCACACTGTTCCTGAACCCTCTCTGTGTACTCGGACTGTTCCTGAGCCCTCCCAATGTATGCATTTTGTTCCTGAACCCTCCCCGTGCATCCAGACTCTTCATGAACCCTCCCCATGTGTGCATACTGTTCCTGAACCCTCTCCGTGTACTCGGACTGTTCCTGCACCCTCCCAATGTATGCATTTTGTTCCTGAACCCTCCCCGTGTATCCAGACTGTTCATGAACCCACCCCATGTATCCAGACTGTTCATGAACCCTCCACGTGTATCCAGACTGTTCATTAACACTCTCCATGCATCCAGACTGTTCATGAACCCTCCACGTGTATGCAGTGTTCCTGAACCCTCCGCGCGTATGCACAGTGTTCCTGAACCCTCCGCGTATATGCAGTTCCTGAACCCTCCGTGTGTATGCAGTGTTCCTGAATGCTCCGCGTGTATGCACAGTGTTCCTGAACGCTCTGCGTGTATGCACAGTGTTCCTGAACGCTCTGCGTGTATGCACAGTGTTCCTGAACGCTCCGCGTGTATGCACAGTGTTCCTGAACGCTCCGCGTGTATGCACAGTGTTCCTGAACGCTCCGCGTGTATGCACAGTGTTCCTGAACGCTCCGCGTGTATACACAGTGACTGAACGCTCCGCGTGTATGCAGTGTTCCTGAACCCTCCGCACGTATGCAGTGTTCCTGAACCCTCCGCGCGTATGCACAGTGTTCCTGAACCCTCTGCGCGTATGCACAGTGTTCCTGAACCCTCCGCGCGTATGCAGTGTTCCTGAACCCTCCGCGCGTATGCACAGTGTTCCTGAACCCTCCGCGCGTATGCAGTGTTCCTGAACGCTCCGCGCATAAGCACAGTGTTCCTGAACCCTCCGCGCGTATGCACAGTGTTCCTGAACCCTCCGTGCGTATGCAGTGTTCCTGAACCTTCCGCGCGTATGCACAGTGTTCCTGAACCCTCCGCGCGTATGCACAGTGTTCCTGAACCCTCCGCGCGTATGCACAGTGTTCCTGAACCCTCCGCGCGTATGCACAGTGTTCCTGAACCCTCCGCGCGTATGCACAGTGTTCCTGAACCCTCCGCGCGTATGCACAGTGTTCCTGAACCCTCCGCGTGTATGCACAGTGTTCCTGAAAGTTCCGTGTGTATGCACAGTGTCCCTGAACGCTCCACGTGTATGCAGTGTTCCTGAACGCTCTGTGTGTATGCACAGTATTCCTGAACGCTCCGCGTGTATGCAGTGTTCCTGAACGCTCCACGTGTATGCAGTGTTCCTGAATGCTCCGCGTGTGTGCACAGTATTCCTGAACGCTCCGCGTGTATGCACAGTATACCTGAACGCTCCGCGTGTATGCACAGTGTTCCTGAACGCTCCGCGTGTATGCAGTGTTCCTGAACGCTCCGTGTGTATGCAGTGTTCCTGAACGCTCCACGTGTATGCAGTGTTCCTGAACGCTCCGCGTGTATGCAGTGTTCCTGA
The DNA here is from genome assembly GCA_026770705.1 of Isurus oxyrinchus. Lineage (NCBI taxonomy): Eukaryota > Metazoa > Chordata > Chondrichthyes > Lamniformes > Lamnidae > Isurus > Isurus oxyrinchus. The sequence continues at coordinate 31,166 of JANJGN010001405.1, read as the reverse complement.
ACGCTCCGCGTGTATGCAGTGTTCCTGAACGCTCCACGTGTATGCAGTGTTCCTGAACACTCCGCGTGTATGCAGAGTGTTCCCGATCCCTCCATGTGTGTCCTGACTGTTCCTGAACCCTCCACATGTTTCCAGATTGTTCCTGAACCCTCCACATGTATCCAGACTGTTCCTATACCCTCCCCATATATGCTCTCTGTTCCTGAACCCTTCCCATGTAGCCAAACTGTTCCTGAACCCTCCCTGTGTCACCGGACTGTTCCTGAACCCTCCACGTGTATCTGGACTGTTCCTGAACTCTCCACGTGTATCCAGACTGTTCCTGAAGCCTCCACGTGTACCTGGACTGTTCCTGAACCCTTCCCATGTAGCCAGATTGTTCCTGAACCCTCCACGTGTATCTGGACCGTTCCTGAACCCTCCACATGTATCTGGACCGTTCCTGAACCCTCCACGTGTACCCAGACTGTTCCTGAACCCTCCACGTGTACCCGGACTGTTCCTAAACCCTCCACGTGTACCTGAACTGTTCCTAAACCCTCCACATGTACCCGGACTGTTCGTGAACCCTCCTGGTGTGTCCAAACTGTTCGTGAACACTCCACATGTATCCAGACTGTTTATGAACCCTCCACATGTATCCAGACTGTTCCTGAAACCTCCCTGTGCTTCCAGACTCTTCGTGAACCCTCCCCGTGCATCCATACTCTTCATGAACCCTCCCCATATGTGCACACTGTTCCTGAACCCTCTCTGTGTACTCGGACTGTTCCTGAGCCCTCCCAATGTATGCATTTTGTTCCTGAACCCTCCCCGTGCATCCAGACTCTTCATGAACCCTCCCCATGTGTGCATACTGTTCCTGAACCCTCTCCGTGTACTCGGACTGTTCCTGCACCCTCCCAATGTATGCATTTTGTTCCTGAACCCTCCCCGTGTATCCAGACTGTTCATGAACCCACCCCATGTATCCAGACTGTTCATGAACCCTCCACGTGTATCCAGACTGTTCATTAACACTCTCCATGCATCCAGACTGTTCATGAACCCTCCACGTGTATGCAGTGTTCCTGAACCCTCCGCGCGTATGCACAGTGTTCCTGAACCCTCCGCGTATATGCAGTGTTCCTGAACCCTCCGTGTGTATGCAGTGTTCCTGAATGCTCCGCGTGTATGCACAGTGTTCCTGAACGCTCTGCGTGTATGCACAGTGTTCCTGAACGCTCTGCGTGTATGCACAGTGTTCCTGAACGCTCCGTGTGTATGCACAGTGTTCCTGAACGCTCCGCGTGTATGCACAGTGTTCCTGAACGCTCCGCGTGTATGCACAGTGTTCCTGAACGCTCCGCGTGTATACACAGTGACTGAACGCTCCGCGTGTATGCAGTGATCCTGAACCCTCCGCGCGTATGCACAGTGTTCCTGAACCCTCCGCACGTATGCAGTGTTCCTGAACCCTCCGCGCGTATGCACAGTGTTCCTGAACCCTCCGCGCGTATGCACATTGTTCCCGAACCCTCCGCGCGTATGCACAGTGTTCCCGAACCCTCCGCGCGTATGCACAGTGTTCCTGAACCCTCCGCGCGTATGCAGTGTTCCTGAACCCTCCGCGCGTATGCACAGTGTTCCTGAACCCTCCGCGCGTATGCACAGTGTTCCTGAACCCTCCGCGTGTATGCAGTGTTCCTGAACCCTCCGCGCGTATGCACAGTGTTCCTGAACCCTCCGCGCGTATGCAGTGTTCCTGAACGCTCCGCGCATAAGCACAGTGTTCCTGAACCCTCCGCGCGTATGCACAGTGTTCCTGAACCCTCCGCGCGTCTGCACAGTGTTCCTGAACCTTCCGCGCGTATGCACAGTGTTCCTGAACCCTCCGCGCGTATGCACAGTGTTTCTGAACGCTCTGTGTGTATGCACAGTATTCCTGAATGCTCCGTGTGTATGCAGTGTTCCTGAACGCTCCACGTGTATGCAGTGTTCCTGAATGCTCAGCGTGTATGCACAGTATTCCTGAACGCTCCGCGTGTATGCACAGTATTCCTGAACGCTCCGCGTGTATGCACAGTGTTCCTGAACGCTCCGCGTGTATAGTGACTGAACGCTCCGCGTGTATGCACAGTGTTCTTGAACACTCCGCATGTATGCAGTGTTCCTGAACACTCCGCGTGTATGCAGTGTTCCTGAACGCTCCGCATGTATGCAGTGTTCCTGAACGCTCCACGTGTATGCAGTGTTCCTGAACTCTCCGCGTGTATGCAGTGTTCCTGAACGCTCCACGTGTATGCAGTGTTCCTGAACACTCCGCGTGTATGCAGAGTGTTCCTGAACCCTCCGTGTGTATGCAGAGTGTTCCCGAACCCTCCATGTGTGTCCTGACTGTTCCTGAACCCTCCACATGTTTCCAGATTGTTCCTGAACCCTCCACATGTATCCAGACTGTTCCTATACCCTCCCCATATATGCTCTCTGTTCCTGAACCCTTCCCATGTAGCCAGACTGTTCCTGAACCCTCCCTGTGTCACTAGACTGTTCCTGAACCCTCCCTGTGTCACCGGACTGTTCCTGAACCCTCCACGTGTATCTGGACTGTTCCTGAACTCTCCACGTGTATCCGGACTGTTCCTGAAGCCTCCACGTGTACCTGGACTGTTCCTGAACCCTTCCCATGTAGCCAGATTGTTCCTGAACCCTCCACGTGTATCTGGACCGTTCCTGAACCCTCCACATGTATCTGGACCATTCCTGAACCCTCCACGTGTACCCGGACTGTTCCTGAACCCTCCACGTGTACCCGGACTGTTCCTAAACCCTCCACGTGTACCCGAACTGTTCCTAAACCCTCCACGTGTACCCGGACTGTTCGTGAACCCTCCTGGTGTGTCCAAACTGTTCGTGAACACTCCACATGTATCCAGACTGTTTATGAACCCTCCACGTGTATCCAGACTGTTCCTGAACCCTCCCCGTGATTCCAGACTCTTCGTGAACCCTCCCCGTGCATCCATACTCTTCATGAACCCTCCCCATATGTGCACACTGTTCCTGAACCCTCTCCGTGTACTCGGACTGTTCCTGAGCCCTCCCAATGTATGCATTTTGTTCCTGAACCCTCCCCGTGCATCCAGACTCTTCATGAACCCTCCCCATGTGTGCACACTGTTCCTGAACCCTCTCCGTGTACTCGGACTGTTCCTGCACCCTCCCAATGTATGCATTTTGTTCCTGAACCCTCCCCGTGTATCCAGACTGTTCATGAACCCTCCACGTGTATCCAGACTGTTCCTGAACCCTCCCCGTGCTTCCAGACTCTTCGTGAACCCTCCCCGTGCATCCATACTCTTCATGAACCCTCCCCATATGTGCACACTGTTCCTGAACCCTCTCCATGTACTCGGACTGTTCCTGAGCCCTCCCAATGTATGCATTTTGTTCCTGAACCCTCCCCGTGCATCCAGACTCTTCATGAACCCTCCCCATGTGTGCACACTGTTCCTGAACCCTCTCCGTGTACTCGGACTGTTCCTGCACCCTCCCAATGTATGCATTTTGTTCCTGAACCCTCCCCGTGTATCCAGACTGTTCATGAACCCACCCCATGTATCCAGACTGTTCATGAACCCTCCACGTGTATCCAGACTGTTCATTAACACTCTCCATGCATCCAGACTGTTCATGAACCCTCCACGTGTATCCAGACTGTTCATGAACCCTCCCTGTGTATCCAGACTGTTCATGAACCCTCCACATGTATCCAGAGTGTTCATGAACCCTCCCCGTGTATCCAGACTGTTCATGAACCCTCCCCATGTATGCACTTTGTTCCTGAACCCTCTGTGTATCCAGACTGTTCTTGAACCCCCCACATGTATCCAGACTGTTCATTAACACTCTCCATGCATCCAGACTGTTCATGAACCCTCCCTGTGTATCCAGATTGTTCTTGAACCCTCTGTGTATCCTGAGTGTTCCTGAACCCTCCACAAGGATCCAGACTGTTCCTGAACACTCCTCGTGTATCCAGACTATTCACGAACACTCCTCGTGTATCCAGACTGTTCATCAACACGCCCCGTGTATCCAGACTGTTCATGGGCACTCCCCATGTATCCAGACTGTTCATGAACCCTTCCCATGTATGGAGTTTGTTCCTGAACCCCCCATATATCCAGACTGTTCCTGAATCCTCCGCATGTATCTAGACTATTCATGAACCTTCCACATGTATCCAGACTGTTCATGAACCCTCCCCGTGTATGCACGCTGTTCCTGAACTCTCCCCGTGTATGCAGTGTTCCTGAACCTACCCCGTGAATGCACAGTGTTCCTGAACCCTCCCCGTGTATGCAGTGTTCCTGAACCCTCCGCGTGTATGCAGTGTTCCAGAACGTTCCGCGTGTATGCAGTGTTCCTGAATGTTCCGCGTGTATGCACAGTGTTCCTGAACGCTCCACGTGCATGCACAGTGTTCCTGAACGCTCCGTGTGTATGCATAGTGTTCCTTAAAACTCCGCGTGTATGCACAGTGATCCTGAACGCTCCGCGTGTATGCACAGTGTTCCTGAACACTCCGCGTGTATGCACAGTGTTCCTGAACGCTCCACGTGTATACACAGTGACTGAATGCTCCGCGTGTATGCAGTGTTCCTGAACGTTCCGTGTGTATGCACAGTGTTCTTGAATGCTCCACGTGAATGCAGTGTTCCTGAACGCTCCGCGTGTATGCAGTGTTCCTGAACGCTCCGCGTGTACGCGCAGTGTTCCGCGACCCTCCGCGTGTACGCGCGGTGTTCCGCGACCCTCCGCGTGTACGCGCAGTGTTCCGCGACCCTCCGCGTGTACGCGCAGTGTTCCGCGTCCCTCCGCGTGTACGCGCAGTGTTCCGCGACCCTCCGCGTGTACGCGCAGTGTTCCGCGACCCTCCGCGTGTACGCGCAGTGTTCCGCGACCCTCCGCGTGTACGCGCAGTGTTCCGCGACCCTCCGCGTGTACGCGCAGTGTTCCGCGACCCTCCGCGTGTACGCGCAGTGTTCCGCGACCCTCCGCGTGTACGCGCAGTGTTCCGCGACCCTCCGCGTGTACGTGCAGTGTTCCGCGACCCTCCGCGTGTACGCGCAGTGTTCCGCAACCCTCCGCGTGTACGCGCAGTTCCGCAACCCTCCGCGTGTACGCGCAGTGTTCCGCAACCCTCCGCGTGTACGCGCAGTTCCGCAACCCTCCGCGTGTATGCGCATTGTTCCGCAACCCTCCGCGTGTACGCGCAGTGTTCCTGAACGCTCCGCGTGTATGCGCAGTGTTCCGCGACCCTCCGCGTGTACGCGCAGTGTTCCGCGACCCTCCGCGTGTACGCGCGGTGTTCCGCGACCCTCCGCGTGTACGCGCAGTGTTCCGCGACCCTCCGCGTGTACGCGCAGTGTTCCGCGTCCCTCCGCGTGTACGCGCAGTGTTCCGCGACCCTCCGCGTGTACGCGCAGTGTTCCGCGACCCTCCGCGTGTACGCGCAGTGTTCCGCGACCCTCCGCGTGTACGCGCAGTGTTCCGCGACCCTCCGCGTGTACGCGCAGTGTTCCGCGACCCTCCGCGTGTACGCGCAGTGTTCCGCGACCCTCCGCGTGTACGCGCAGTGTTCCGCGACCCTCCGCGTGTACGCGCAGTGTTCCGCGACCCTCCGCGTGTACGCGCAGTGTTCCGCGACCCTCCGCGTGTACGTGCAGTGTTCCGCGACCCTCCGCGTGTACGCGCAGTGTTCCGCAACCCTCCGCGTGTACGCGCAGTTCCGCAACCCTCCGCGTGTACGCGCAGTGTTCCGCAACCCTCCGCGTGTACGCGCAGTTCCGCAACCCTCCGCGTGTATGCGCATTGTTCCGCAACCCTCCGCGTGTACGCGCATTGTTCCGCAACCCTCCGCGTGTACGCGCATTGTTCCGCAACCCTCCGCGTGTACGCGCATTGTTCCGCTACCCTCCGCGTGTACGCTCAGTGTTCAGCAATCCTCCGCGTGTACGCGCAGTGTTCCGCAACCCTCTGCGTGCATACAGACTTCCTGAACCCTCTTCTTGCATACAGACTGTTCCTGAACCCTCTGCGTGCATACAGACTGTTCCTGAACCCTCCGCGTGCATACAGACTGTTCCTGAACCCTCCGCGTGCATACAGACTGTTCCTGAACCCTCCGCGTGCATACAGACTGTTCCTGAACCCTCCGCGTGCATACAGACTGTTCCTGAACCCTCCGCGTGCATACAGACTGTTCCTGAACCCTCCGCGTGCATACAGACTGTTCCTGAACCCTCCGCGTGCATACAGACTGTTCCTGAACCCTCCCCGTGTACGCACTTTGTTCATGAACCCTCCACGTGTATGCAGACTGTTCATGAACCCTCGACGTGTATCCAGACTCTTCATGAACCCTCCACGTGTATCCAGACTGTTCATGAACTCTCCACGTGTATCCAGACTGTTCATGAACCCTCCACGTGTATCCAGACTCTTCATGACCCCTCCCCCTTTATCCAGACTGTTCCTGAATCCTGCTGCTGTCCCCAGGCTGTTCCTGGACCCTTGCCTTGTACCCAGGCTGTTCCTGGACACTTGCCTTGTACCCAGGCTGTTCCTGGACCCTCCCCCTGTGTCTTGGTTGTTCCTGGACCCTCCCCCTGTGTCCAGACTGTTCCTGGACCCTCCCCCTGTGTCCAGGCTGTTCCTGGACCCTCCCTGTGTATCCGCATGGCTCATTCCAAATCCCTTCCTAAGCATCTGGTTTGTTTATTTCAGACCTCTCCCTGGGTATGCAGATCCCTCCCTGTATATCTGGACTGTCTCTTCCAGTGTGATCCCTGTGCTTCGGAATGCCATTCCCGCCTCCTTTCTGGTGTATCCAGACTGTTTGTTCTAGAACACCCCCTGCAAATACGCACTGTTCGTTCCACGTTTGCCCAATCTGTTGAAGTATATTGCAGTCCGAACTGCATGTGGCTTGTGGACCTGGATGTATTGATTGTATTTTCCAGTGGTTCTGACCGAGAGAAGAGGAGGGGAAGACCTCGCAGAAACAGTACGAAGAAGCCACCAGATGAAACCATAAACAGGTAGTGATACCCCAATTCCTCATTCAGCTGTACCATCCCTCCCGGGATCAGCAGGGCAATCAGTTTGGGGACCTTTTGCATTGCGTTAGAGAACATGGAAATTAGAAGCAGGAGCAGGCTATTCAACCCATTGAGCCTGCCCTGCATTTCAAACAGGACATGGGGATCATCTATCTCTATGCCATTTTTCCCCACTATCCCCATATCCCTTGATGCCATTAGTTCTCAGAAATCTAGTGATTTCTGTTATGAACATGCTTCCGAAGCCCTCTGAGGTAGAGATTTTCAAAGATTCACCCTCTGAGTTAAGAAATTCCCCCTCATCTAAGTCTTAAATGGTCTGCCCCACATCCCTTGGTTCAAGGTTCACCAGCCAGGGGTAACATCTGATTCACATGCACCCTGTCTTGCCCTATAATGATTTTCTCAGTTTCAATGCGATCGCCTCTCATGCTTCAAAACTCGACAGAATGTGGGTCTAGTTTCTTCAATCCCTCCTTGTAAAACAACCCCCCAACCCAGGGACTAGTCTGATTAATCTCTGGTACTCTCCCTCTATGGCAAGTTTCTCCTTCCTTAAATAAGCAGACCAAAACTGTGCACAATACTGCAGGCGAGGTCTCACCAAGGCTATACAACTGCAGCAAGACATCTTTATTCCTGTCCTCAAATCCCCTCATGATGAAGGCCAACATACCATTTGCCATCCTTATTGTTTACTGCACCTGCATGCTAACTTTGTGACTCATGAACAAGGACACCCAGGACCCTTTAGCCACCTGCACTTCCCAACTCCTCACCATTTGCAAAATACTCTGCCTTCCTCTTTTTTCTCCCAAAGTGGATAACTTCACACTTATTCTCGTTATATTCCATCTACCTCGTTCTTGCACACACAGCCTGTCCAAGTTCTCTTGAAGTCTCCTTGCTTTCCTCCCATAACTTAGATTTGCACCTAGTTTTTTGACATGAACAAATTTGGAAATTTTACATTTTGTCCCCACATCGATGTCATTTATATAGATTGTGAACAGCTGTGGCCCAAGCACTGATCCTTGCAGTACCCAACTAGTCACAGCCTGGATATTCCTACTGTTTTCTGTCTGTTAACCAATTCTCAATCCATACCAGTACACTACCTCCGATCCCATGTGCTCTAACTTTGTCTCCTAACCTCCTGCATGGGACCTTATCAAAAGCCTTCTGAAAATCTAAATACACCACAACCACTCGTTCTCCTTTTTCTGTACTACAGGTAACATCTCCAAAAAGCTCCAACAGATTTGTCAAACATGATTTCCCTTTCATAAATCCGTATTTACTCTGTCCAATCACATCATTATTTTCGAAGTGTCCAGTTATCACATCCTTTATAATAGATGCTCTCATTTTCCCTTCAACTGACACCAGACTAAAAGGCCTGTTGTTGTCCATTTTCTCTCTCCCTCCTTTCTTAAATTGTGGGGTTACATTTAGTACTTTCCAGTCTGCAGAGACCTTTCTAGAATCTATTGGCCAGGATATTTCGGATGGCAAGTTTTCTCTTCCCGTCATCCATGGAGCCAGCGGGGAACACATTCCCGCTGACCCTGCCTGCCCCACAGCCATTTCACGCTCGAATGGGCGTCAGTTGGCTGCAGGCAGTACTTGCACCCCTCTCTTGGGAGGAAGTCCCGCTTTTAGAGAGCTGTCGGCCAATGTGGCTGGTAGCTCTCTGGTCCCGGCAGCGACAGGAGCTGTAATGGGCAGAAGTGGAACTTTCTGAAGACATCAGAGTCTAAGTCCCAGGAGTGGATCGAAAGACAAGTTTTGGGGGCCTCAGGGTAAGGAGGGAAGGTCTTGAGTGGTGGAAATTGGGCGATTGGGGTGTCAGATGAGAGGCGGGGGGATGGGAGTCGGCGGGGGGATGGGAGTCGGCGGGGGGATGGGGGGTGATGTAGAGGAAGACCAGAACTTAAGGAGGGAGCACCAGAAGTTGGAAGGGGGCTTCTGATGGAGGCACCCCTCCCCCCCGCTTGCCAGCCAAGGCCTAAACCCAATCATTTTTGGGCTTCCCCCCTTCCACCTGGGAAATCCTTCCACCAGCCTAAACACTGAGGCTCTGTAGGAACCAATAATTGGCCACTTCAGGGCCTCAGTTGGGCAAGGGCAGGTGGCCTCGCCTGCCCCAGCATAAAATTGCGCTGGCAGGTCAGGAAGGGAGGGAACCCATGGGAAGCCCATTTGTCCTATTTCATGCTCCCCGGCCCCTCCCCACAAAAACCCAGGGGTGGGGGAGTGCGAAATTCAAGCCATAGAATTTTGGAAGATAACCGCCAATGCATCCATTATCTCAATATCCACCTCTTTCAACTCCCTGGGATGTAGCTCAATTGGTCCAGGAGATTTATCAACCTTCAATCCAATTAATTTTTTGAGTACTTTATTACTCTTTATTAATAGTAATTTCTTTCCATCCCTCATTTTCACAAGCTGGTATCTCCTTTCTCGATCTTTGTCCGTGAAGACAGACACCAAGCAATTGTTTAGTTTCTCTGCCATTTCCCTATTCTCCGTTATGAATTGTCCTGTCTCTGCCTGCAATGGACCCACATTTGTCCTAGCCAGCCTTTTCCATTTCATGCACTTAAAGAAGCTGTTCCAGTCTGTCTTTGTTTCTCACCAGCATGCATTCATTTTCTCTTTTCAGAATCTGAGACAATCCTAGCGCAGTGAATGTGAAGCTTTACAAAAAAGCCATTAGCAATCCTTCAATGTTCCACGAAAGCCCAGGTTGCTCGTTACCCCCTGCCCCCACACATTGATGTTGACTAATTTCCTATTTGTTTTTGATATCAGTGGTTTACATTGCTCCTCTTGCTAATCTGTAGGAAAGCTCAGAAACGTCGAGGGAAGCGAGACCCAAGTGAGCAACCGAAGAAAATCCGGTGAGTCTGAGGGTTTGTGGTGGGAGCAGCACAGCGTTCACTGGCAGGAGAGGAGGTACAGAAGCACAGTGTGTACACTGGCAGGAGAGGGGGTGCAGAATCTGTATGTACACTAGCGGGAGAGTGGGTACAGAAGCACAGTGTGTAGACTGGCGAAGAGAGGCGGTAGAGAACTGCAGTATGTACACTGGCAGGAGAGGAGTATAGAAGCACAGTGTGTACATTGGCAGGGTGGGGGTACAGAACTATAGTGTGCACTCTGGCGGGAGCAGCACAGACCCACTGTTTATACACTGGCTCAGGAGGCAGTATGAAACCACTGTGTGTACACTGGCTTGGGAGGGGGTGCAGAGAAGCATTTGTTCAATGGTCCTCCAACTGAATCCGGAGGATGCAGAAGTGGCATCGTTGATGGGATTTCTCTGGCTCTCTTCTGTGTCCCTGATACACAGTCCAGGTCTTGCCATAGTACAGGAGTGTGGTGACAATTGCTGTGAACACCAGGACTTGTTGATTTGAGATCTTTGTTGTCAAACACTCATGACTATAGTTCAGAGAAAGCTGAGCTGGCACAGCTGATCCAGTGTCAGATCCCTTCATCAATGGTGCCCTTTTGAGGGAGGCTGCCAAGGCCTGGGAACTGCTCCACATATTCCAGAACCCCTCTTTCAATACATATGGGAGGTAGAATATTTAGCTGACCAGGTGTAGGGTGATATGAGTTTTGTTTTGGCAACATTCAAGGACAGGCTTGATTTCTTGCATGCATCGTTGAAGAGATTGAGAGCTTCCAAATCTCGTGGGTAATGCCATTCAGTCATCCACAAACTGTCGATCATGTATGTCTCTGGCAGTCAGTTTAGTTTTGGCACAGGGGCACTGAGGTTAGAGTTTTTCATCTAGGCGATATTTAATATTCACAGCAGAGGGCAGTTGATGTTTGAAGAGGTGAATAACTATTGTCAGGTAGTTTGTAAATAATAAGGGGGTTAACACAAAGCCTTGTTTGACACAAGCCTGGATTTTGAAGGTTACTGTTCCAGATCCTCCACTTAAGAAAGTTACAGTAATTTCATTACGAACAGTTATGGGTTTGTGATGTTTTTTGAACATGCAGATCTCAAGAGCACATTCTACTGAAGCAAATGATTTAATCAAATTTGGTCAGGCTAATGAATGCAATGAAGTGTTCCTTGTGTTGCTCTCGACATTTTTCTTGGATTTGCCTGGCAACAAAGACCATGGGCGGGATTTTCCGCGCCCGCCCACCACTGGGATCTTCTGGTCCCGCCGCAAGTCAGTGGACTTCTGGCTATGGTGCTGCCTCACCCATGGTGTGTCCTGCCTGCGACAGGACGGGAAAATCCTGGCCCATGTCAGAGGTTCCTTGCGAAGGTCTAAAGCAGGCTTGTTGAACCTTTATGTGTCAGGTTTCTCACACAAGGGACACATGAGCAAATTTCGAAAGGATAAGGTTCGGCTCAACTTTAAACATGAATTTCCAAATACGCCGAGGTATGAAGAAAAGAAGCAGTTGCAGCAATTCCATCAGGAAGCAGTTGTAAGATTGTGATGAAGAGTTTTGGACATCCAAATCCCTGGAGCACAATTTTTGCTGAGCAAAAATAAAGCAAAGTCAAAGCAATAAAACAATAATTTAAAAGAAATGTAGTTGATAAAAATGACCAGAAGAATGGGCAAGGGTGAGTGTGTGTATGTCCCACTCACTTGCTCTCAGGGTGCTCACTCACAGCCCCACGCACCCATGTGGGTGTGTAAGAGTTTGTGTTAGTGTGTGGAGATGAGGGTGTGAGTAAGTACCCGGAGACTGGGAATGAGCGAGACAGACACACCCCCTCTCATTCACGTCCACTACCTCCCTCTAGCATGCACCCATTCTCACGTGCGCACACTCCTCCTCTCATGTGCACCCTCCCTTTCTCAATGCACACCTTCCCACTCTCAAGCGCACCTGCCCTCTCTCCCCGTTCCCCCATGCGGTCTCCGGTGCTGTTAAGCGTGCATGCTCTCCCATGCTCCTCCGCGCATGCTGTCTCTCAGGACCGCGCAAGCTCTCCCTTGGGCCCCCTCTCTCACACACTAATTCTCTCTCTTGCTCGCATTCCATCCCTCTCTCTCACGCACACTTCCCTCTCTCACATGCACTCCTTCCCCCTCTCTCACGCATTCCTTCCCCCTCTCTCACGCACTCCTTCCCCCTCTCTCGCACTCCTTCCCCCTCTCTCACGCACTCCTTCCCCCTCTCTCACGCACTCCTTCCCTCTTTCTCACGCAGTCCTTCCCTCTCTCTCTCACACTCTCCCTCTCTCTCACGCACTCCCCCTCTCTCTCTCACGCACTCCCCCTCTCTCTCACACACTCCCCCTCTCTCTCTCACGCACTCCCCCTCCCTCTCTCACGCACTCCCCCTCCCTCTCTCACGCACTCCCCCTCCCTCTCTCACGCACTCCCCCTCCCTCTCTCTCACGCGCTCCCCCGCTCTTTCTCACGCGCTCCCCCGCTCTTTCTCACACGCTCCCCCGCTCTTTCTCACGCGCTCCCCCGCTCTTTCTCACGCGCTCCCCCGCTCTTTCTCACGCGCTCCCCCGCTCTTTCTCACGCGCTCCCCCGCTCTTTCTCACGCGCTCCCCCGCTCTTTCTCACGCGCTCCCCCGCTCTTTCTCACGCGCTCCCCCGCTCTTTCTCACGCGCTCCCCCGCTCTTTCTCACGCGCTCCCCCGCTCTTTCTCACGCGCTCCCCCGCTCTTTCTCACGCGCTCCCCCGCTCTTTCTCACGCGCTCCCCCGCTCTTTCTCACGCGCTCCCCCGCTCTTTCTCACGCGCTCCCCCGCTCTTTCTCACGCGCTCCCCCGCTCTTTCTCACGCGCTCCCCCGCTCTTTCTCACGCGCTCCCCCGCTCTTTCTCACGCGCTCCCCCGCTCTTTCTCACGCGCTCCCCCGCTCTTTCTCACGCGCTCCCCCGCTCTTTCTCACGCGCTCCCCCGCTCTTTCTCACGCGCTCCCCCGCTCTCTCTCACGCGCTCCCTCGCTCTCTCTCACTCGCTCTCTCTCTCACATTCCCTCTTTCCCTCACCCTCACTCCTTCCCTCTCTCACACACACGCTGCGCCTCTCACCCACACTCCTCTCTCACACGCACTCCCTTTTTCCCGCTCTCACACACACCCCTTTCTCTCTCACCCACACTCCCTTTCTCTCGCTCACACACTCCCTTTCTCTTGCTCACACACTCCCCTTCTCTCTCTCACACACTTCCCCCCTCTCGCTCACACACTCCCCCTCTCGCTCACACACTCCCCCTCTCTCGCTCACACACTCCCCCTCGCTCACACACTCCCCCTCTCTCAGGCACTCCCTCTGTGTCTCACAGATGCTTGACCTCTCTTTCACACACACACACTCCCTTTCTTTATCTCACACACACTCCCTCTCGCTTTCACAGGCTCCCTCACTCTTTCACACACTCCCTCACTCTTTCATGCGCTCCCTCACTCTCTCATGCGCTCCCTCACTCTCTCATGCGCTCCCTCACTCTCTCAAGGGCTCCCTCACTCTCTCAAGGGCTCCCTCATTCTCTCACGGGCTCCCTCACTCTCTTAAGGGCTCCCTCACTCTCTCACGGGCTCTCTCACTCTCTCACAGGCTCCTTCACTCTCACGCGCTCCTTCACTCTCTCACGCGCTCCCTCACTCTCTCACGCGCTTCCTCGCTCACTCACGTGCTCCCTCGCTCTCTCTCACTCTCTCTCTCTCACACATTCCCTCTTTCCCTCACCCTCACTCCTTCCCTCTCTCACACATACGCTGCTCCTCTCACCCACACTCCTCTCTCACACGCACTCCCTTTCTCCCGCTCTCTCACACACCCCTTTCTCTCTCACCCACACTCCCTCTCGCTTACACTCTCCCCCTCTCTCGCTCACACACTTCTCTTCTCTCTCTCACACCCTCCCCTTCTCTCTCTCACACCGTCCCCTTCTCTCTCTCACACACTCCCCTTCTCTCACACACTCCCTCTGTGTCTCACAGATGCTTGATCTCTCTCTTTCACACACGCACACTCCCTTTCTTTATCTCACACACATTCCCTCTCGCTTTCACAGGCTCCCTCACTCTCATGCGCTCCCTCACTCTCATGCGCTCCCTCACTCTCTCATGCGTTCCCTCACTCTCTCATGCGCTCCCTCACTCTCTCATGCGCTCCCTCACTCTCTCATGCGCTCCCTCACTCTCCCATGCGCTCCCTCACTCTCTCACGCGCTCCCTCACTCAAGGGCTCCCTCACTCTGTCACGCGCTCCCTCACTCTCACGTGCTTTCTCACGCGCTCCCTCACTTTCTCACGCGCTCCCTCACTCTCTCACGCGCTCCCTCACTCTCTCACGCGCTCCCTCACTCTCTCACGCGCTCCCTCTCACGCGCTCCCTCACTCTCACGCGCTCCCTCACACTCTCACGCGCTCCCTCACTCTTTCACGCGCTCCCTCACTCTTTCACGCGCTCCCTCACTCTATCACGCGCTCCCTCACTCTATCACGCGCTCCCTCACTCTCACGCGCTCCCTCACTCACGCGCTCCCTCACTCTCATGCGCTCTCTCACGCGCTCCCTCACTCTCTCTCAGGCTCCCTCACTCTCTCAGGCTCCCTCACTCTCTCTCAGGCTCCCTCACTCTCAGGCTCCCTCACTCTCTCAACCGCTCCCTCACTCTCTCACCCGCTCCCTCACTCTCACCCGCTCTCCCTCGCTCTCTCACGTGCTCTTCACTCTCTCGCGCTCCCTCACTCTCTCGCGCTCCCTCACTCTCACGCGCTCCCTCACTCTCTCACGCGCTCCCTCTTTCCCTCGCTGTCACTCCTTCCCCCCTCTCTCACACACACGCTGCCTCTCACACACCCACACTCTCTTACCCACATCCGTCTCTCACACATGCACTCCCTTTCTCTCTCACACGCACTCCCTTTCTCTCTCACACGCACTCCCTTTCTCTCTCACACGCACTCCCTTTCTCTCTCACACGCACTCCCTTTCTCTCTCACACGCACTCCCTTTCTCTCTCACACGCACTCCCTTTCTCTCTCACACGCACTCCCTTTCTCTCTCACACGCACTCCCTTTCTCTCTCACACGCACTCCCTTTCTCTCTCACACGCACTCCCTTTCTTTCTCACACGCACTCCCTTTCTCTCTCACACGCACTCCCTTTCTCTCTCACACGCACTGCCTTTCTCACACGCACTCCCTTTCTCTCTCACCCACACTCCCTTTCTCTCACCCACACTCCCTTTCTCTCTCACCCACACTCCCTTTCTCTCTCACCCGCACTCCCTTTCTCTCTCACACGCACTCCCTTTCTCTCTCACACGCACTCCCTTTCTCTCTCTAGCTCCCACACTCCCTTTCTCTCTCTCTCGCTCCCACACTCCCTTTCTCTCTCTCTCGCTCGCACACTCCCTTTCTCTCTCTCGCTCACACTCCCTTTCTCTCTCTCGCTCACACACTCCCTTTCTCTTTCTTGCTCACATACTCCTTTCTCTCTCAAGTACTTCCTCTGTCTCTCTCAGATGCTTGATCTCTCTCACACACACAGTCCCTTTCTTTATCTCACATGCTCTCCCTCTCTCTCTTACACGCTCCACCTCTTTAGCTCACAGACTCCCCCTCTCTCGGTCACACATTCCCACTTTCTCTCACTTGCCCCCTTTCTCTCTCTCACTCTCTCCCCCCAGCCACACACTCCCTTTCTCACCCATGCTCTCTCTCTCCCCCACCCATGCTCCCTCTCTCTCTTTCATCCATACTCCCTCTTTCTCACCCACGCACCCTTGCTCTCTCACCCACACTCCTCTCTCACACTCGATCTCTCTCACTCACACACACACACACACATTCCATCTCTCGCTCACGTTACCTCTCTCCTTTTTAATCTCTCTCACACACTCCCCTCTCTCTCACACACACACACACACTCCATCTCTCTCTCTCACATTACCTCTCTCCTTTTCAATCTCTCTCACACACTCCCCTCTCTCTCTCTCAGACACGCTCCCACTCCCTCTCTCACATACAGTCCACCTCTCTCTCACTCACACCCTCTCTATCTCACACACACTTCCCCTCTCTCTCACATGCACTCCTCCTCTCTCACATGCTCCACTTCTCTCTCTCACTCGCACGCTAACCCTCTTTCTCACACGTTCTAAAACACAGTCCCTCTCTCTCACGCACTCCCCCCCCCCCCCCCACAGAAATACCCTCTCTCTCTCTCTGACGCTCAATCTTTCTCTGACGTTTGATTTCTCTCTCTCAGACACTTGATCTCTCTCGCCCTGACGCTCGCACTCTCTCAGGCGCTCGCACTCTCTCAGGCGCTCGCACTCTCTCAGGCGCTCGCACTCTCTCAGGCGCTCGCACTCTCTCAGGCGCTCGCACTCTCTCAGGCGCTCGCACTCTCTCAGGCGCTCGACCCCTCTCTGGCGCTCGACCCCTCTCTGGCGCTCGACCCCTCTCTGGCGCTCGACCCCTCTCTGGCGCTCGACCCCTCTCTGGCGCTCGACCCCTCTCTCGCTCTCTCTCTCTCTCAGGCGCTCGAACCCTCTCTCTCTCTCTCTCTCTCTGCCTCAGGCACTCAACCCCTCTCTCTCTCTCTCTTTCACACTCTCTGCCTCAGGCGCTCGACCACTCTCTCTCTCTCTCTGCCTCAGGTGCTTGACCCCTCTCTCTCTCTGCCTCAGGCACTTGACCCCTCTCTCTCTCTCTCTTTCACTCTCTCTGCCTCAGGCGCTCGACCACTCTCTCTCTCTCTCTCTCTCTGCCTCAGGCGCTCGACCCCCCCTCTCTCTCTCTCTGCCTCAGGCGCTCGACCCCTCTCTTTCTCTCTCTCTCTGCCTCAGGCACTCGACCCCCCTCTCTCTCTCTCTCTCTCTGCCTCAGACGCTCGACCCCTCTCTCTCTCTCTCTCTCTCTGCCTCAGACGCTCGACCCCTCTCTCTCTGCCTCAGACGCTCGACCCCTCTCTCTCTGCCTCAGACGCTCGACCCCCTCTCTCTCTGCCTCAGACGCTCGACCCCTCTCTCTCTGCCTCAGACGCTCGACCCCTCTCTCTTTGCCTCAGACGCTCGACCCCTCTCTCTCTGCCTCAGACGCGCGACCCCTCTCTCTCTGCCTCAGACGCTCGACCCCTCTCTCTCTGCCTCAGACGCTCGACCCCTCTCTCTCTGCCTCAGACGCTCGACCCCTCTCTCTCTGCCTCAGACGCTCGACCCCCTCTCTCTCTGCCTCAGACGCTCGACCCCTCTCTCTCTGCCTCAGACGCTCGACCCCTCTCTCTCTGCCTCAGACGCTCGACCCCTCTCTCTCTGCCTCAGACGCTCGACCCCTCTCTCTCTGCCTCAGACGCTCGACCCCTCTCTCTCTGCCTCAGACGCTCGACCCCTCTCTCTCTGCCTCAGACGCTCGACCCCTCTCTCTCTGCCTCAGACGCTCGACCCCTCTCTCTCTGCCTCAGACGCTCGACCCCTCTCTCTCTGCCTCAGACGCTCGACCCCTCTCTCTCTGCCTCAGACGCTCGACCCCTCTCTCTCTGCCTCAGACGCTCGACCCCTCTCTCTCTGCCTCAGACGCTCGACCCCTCTCTGCCTCAGACGCTCGACCCCTCTCTGCCTCAGACGCTCGACCCCTCTCTGCCTCAGACGCTCGACCCCTCTCTGCCTCAGACGCTCGACCCCTCTCTGCCTCAGACGCTCGACCCCTCTCTGCCTCAGACGCTCGACCCCTCTCTGCCTCAGACGCTCGACCCCTCTCTGCCTCAGACGCTCGACCCCTCTCTGCCTCAGACGCTCGACCCCTCTCTGCCTCTCTCTCACAAGCTCACTCTGTGATGTTTGATCATTCTCCCACTCTGAGACGCTCGCCCTCTCGCACTCTCTGACGCTCGCCCTCTCGCACTCTCTGACGCTCGCCCTCTCGCACTCTCTGACGCTCGCCCTCTCGCACTCTGACGCTCGCCCTCTCGCACTCTCTGACGCTCGCCCTCTCGCACTCTCTGACGCTCGCCCTCTCGCACTCTCTGACGCTCGCCCTCTCGCACTCTCTGACGCTCGCCCTCTCGCACTCTCTGACGCTCGCCCTCTCGCACTCTCTGACGCTCGCCCTCTCGCCCTCTCTGACGCTCGCCCTCTCGCACTCTCTGACGCTCGCCCTCTCGCACTCTCTGACGCTCGCCCTCTCGCACTCTCTGACGCTCGCCCTCTCGCACTCTCTGACGCTCGCCCTCTCGCACTCTCTGACGCTCGCCCTCTCGCACTCTCTGACGCTCGCCCCGCTCTCTCTCTCTGACGCTCGCCCGCTCTCTCTCTCTGGCGCTCGCCCGCTCTCTCTCTCTGACGCTCGCCCGCTCTCTCTCTCTGACGCTCGTCCTCTCTGACGCTCGCCCTCTCGCACTCTCTGACGCTCGCCCTCTCGCACTCTCTGACGCTCGCCCTCTCGCACTCTCTGACGCTCGCCCGCTCTCTCTCTCTGACGCTCGCCCGCTCTCTCTCTCTGGCGCTCGCCCGCTCTCTCTCTCTGACGCTCGCCCGCTCTCTCTCTCTGACGCTCGCCCACTCTATCTCTCTCTGACGCTCGCCCGCTCTCTCTCTCTGACGCTCGCCCGCTCTCTCTCTCTGACGCTCGCCCGCTCTCTCTCTCTCTGACGCTCGCCCCGCTCTCTCTATCTCTGACGCTCGCCCGCTCTCTCTCTCACTGACGCTCGCCCGCTCTCTCTCTCTCTGACGCTCGCCAGCTCTCTCTCTCTCTGACGCTCGCCCCGCTCTCTCTCTCTCTGACGCTCGCTCGCCCGCTCTCTCTCTGACGCTCGCCCGCTCTCTCTCTGACGCTCGCCCGCTCTCTCTCTCTCTGACGCTCGCCCGCTCTCTCTCTCTCTGACGCTCGCCCGCTCTCTCTCTCTCTGACGCTCGCCCGCTCTCTCTCTCTCTGACGCTCGCCCGCTCTCTCTCTGACGCTCGCCCGCTCTCTCTCTGACGCTCGCCCGCTCTCTCTCTCTGACGCTCGCCCGCTCTCTCTCTCTCTCTGACGCTCGCCCACTCTCTCTCTCTGACGCTCGCCCACTCTCTCTCTCTGACGCTCGCCCACTCTCTCTCTCTCTCTGACGCTCGCCCGCTCTCTCTCTCTCTCTGACGCTCGCCCGTTCTCTCTCTCTGACGCTCGCCCGCTCTCTATCTCTGGCGCTCGCCCGCTCTCTCTCTCTGGCGCTCGCCCGCTCTCTCTCTCTGGCGCTCGCCCGCTCTCTCTCTCTGGCGCTCGCCCGCTCTCTCTCTCTGACGCTCGCCCGCTCTCTCTCTCTCTCTGACGCTCGCCCACTCTCTCTCTCTGACGCTCGCCCACTCTCTCTCTCTCTCTGACGCTCGCCCGCTCTCTCTCTCTCTCTGACGCTCGCCCGCTCTCTCTCTCTCTCTGACGCTCGCCCGCTCTCTCTCTCTGACGCTCGCCCGCTCTCTATCTCTGGCGCTCGCCCGCTCTCTCTCTCTGGCGCTCGCCCGCTCTCTCTCTCTGATGCTCGCCCGCTCTCTCTCTCTGGCGCTCGCCCGCTCTCTCTCTCTGACGCTCGCCCGCTCTCTCTCTCTGACGCTCGCCCTCTCTGACGCTCGCCCTCTCGCACTCTCTGACGCTCGCCCTCTCGCACTCTCTGACGCTCGCCCTCTCTGACGCTCGCCCTCTCGCACTCTCTGACGCTCGCCCTCTCGCACTCTCTGACGCTCGCCCTCTCGCACTCTCTGACGCTCGCCCGCTCTCTCTCTCTGACGCTCGCCCGCTCTCTCTCTCTGGCGCTCGCCCGCTCTCTCTCTCTGACGCTCGCCCGCTCTCTCTCTCTGACGCTCGCCCGCTCTCTCTCTCTGACGCTCGCCCGCTCTATCTCTCTCTGACGCTCGCCCGCTCTATCTCTCTCTGACGCTCGCCCACTCTATCTCTCTCTGACGCTCGCCCGCTCTCTCTCTCTGACGCTCGCCCGCTCTCTCTCTCTCTGACGCTCGCCCGCTCTCTCTATCTCTGACGCTCGCCCGCTCTCTCTCTCACTGACGCTCGCCCGCTCTCTCTCTCTCTGACGCTCGCCAGCTCTCTCTCTCTCTGACGCTCGCCCGCTCTCTCTCTCTGGCGCTCGCCCGCTCTCTCTCTCTGACGCTCGCCCGCTCTCTCTCTCTGACGCTCGTCCTCTCTGACGCTCGCCCTCTCGCACTCTCTGACGCTCGCCCTCTCGCACTCTCTGACGCTCGCCCTCTCGCACTCTCTGACGCTCGCCCGCTCTCTCTCTCTGACGCTCGCCCGCTCTCTCTCTCTGACGCTCGCCCGCTCTCTCTCTCTGGCGCTCGCCCGCTCTCTCTCTCTGACGCTCGCCCACTCTATCTCTCTCTGACGCTCGCCCGCTCTCTCTCTCTGACGCTCGCCCGCTCTCTCTCTCTGACGCTCGCCCGCTCTCTCTCTCTCTGACGCTCGCCCGCTCTCTCTATCTCTGACGCTCGCCCGCTCTCTCTCTCACTGACGCTCGCCCCGCTCTCTCTCTCTCTGACGCTCGCCAGCTCTCTCTCTCTCTGACGCTCGCCCGCTCTCTCTCTCTCTGACGCTCGCTCGCCCGCTCTCTCTCTGACGCTCGCCCGCTCTCTCTCTGACGCTCGCCCGCTCTCTCTCTGACGCTCGCCCGCTCTCTCTCTCTCTGACGCTCGCCCGCTCTCTCTCTCTCTGACGCTCGCCCGCTCTCTCTCTCTCTGACACTCGCCCGCTCTCTCTCTCTCTGACGCTCGCCCGCTCTCTCTCTCTCTGACGCTCGCCCGCTCTCTCTCTCTCTGACGTTCGCCCGCTCTCTCTCACTCTGACGTTCACCCGCTCTCTCTCTCTGACGCTCGCCCGCTCTCTCTCTCTCTGACGCTCGCCCGCTCTCTCTCTGACGCTCGCCCGCTCTCTCTCTGACGCTCGCCCGCTCTCTCTCTGACGCTCGCCCGCTCTCTCTCTGACGCTCGCCCGCTCTCTCTCTGACGCTCGCCCGCTCTCTCTCTCTGACGCTCGCCCGCTCTCTCTCTCTCTCTGACGCTCGCCCACTCTCTCTCTCTGACGCTCGCCCACTCTCTCTCTCTGACGCTCGCCCCACTCTCTCTCTCTCTCTGACGCTCGCCCGCTCTCTCTCTCTCTCTGACGCTCGCCCGTTCTCTCTCTCTGACGCTCGCCCGCTCTCTATCTCTGGCGCTCGCCCGCTCTCTCTCTCTGGCGCTCGCCCGCTCTCTCTCTCTGATGCTCGCCCGCTCTCTCTCTCTGGCGCTCGCCCGCTCTCTCTCTCTGACGCTCGCCCGCTCTCTCTCTCTCTCTGACGCTCGCCCACTCTCTCTCTCTGACGCTCGCCCACTCTCTCTCTCTCTCTGACGCTCGCCCGCTCTCTCTCTCTCTCTGACGCTCGCCCGCTCTCTCTCTCTCTCTGACGCTCGCCCGCTCTCTCTCTCTGACGCTCGCCCCGCTCTCTATCTCTGGCGCTCGCCCCGCTCTCTCTCTCTGGCGCTCGCCCGCTCTCTCTCTCTGGCGCTCGCCCCGCTCTCTCTCTCTGACGCTCGCCCGCTCTCTCTCTCTGACGCTCGCCCTCTCTGACGCTCGCCCTCTCGCACTCTCTGACGCTCGCCCTCTCGCACTCTCTGACGCTCGCCCTCTCTGACGCTCGCCCTCTCGCACTCTCTGACGCTCGCCCTCTCGCACTCTCTGACGCTCGCCCTCTCGCACTCTCTGACGCTCGCCCCGCTCTCTCTCTCTGACGCTCGCCCGCTCTCTCTCTCTGGCGCTCGCCCGCTCTCTCTCTCTGACGCTCGCCCGCTCTCTCTCTCTGACGCTCGCCCCGCTCTATCTCTCTCTGACGCTCGCCCACTCTATCTCTCTCTGACGCTCGCCCGCTCTCTCTCTCTGACGCTCGCCCGCTCTCTCTCTCTCTGACGCTCGCCCGCTCTCTCTATCTCTGACGCTCGCCCGCTCTCTCTCTCACTGACGCTCGCCCGCTCTCTCTCTCTCTGACGCTCGCCAGCTCTCTCTCTCTCTGACGCTCGCCCGCTCTCTCTCTCTCTGACGCTCGCTCGCCCCGCTCTCTCTCTGACGCTCGCCCCGCTCTCTCTCTGACGCTCGCCCCGCTCTCTCTCTGACGCTCGCCCGCTCTCTCTCTCTCTGACGCTCGCCCGCTCTCTCTCTCTCTGACGCTCGCCCGCTCTCTCTCTCTCTGACACTCGCCCGCTCTCTCTCTCTCTCTGACGCTCGCCCGCTCTCTCTCTCTGACGCTCGCCCGCTCTCTCTCTCTCTGACGTTCGCACCGCTCTCTCTCTCTCTGACGTTCGCCCGCTCTCTCTCTCTGACGCTCGCCCGCTCTCTCTCTCTCTGACGCTCGCCCGCTCTCTCTCTGACGCTCGCCCGCTCTCTCTCTGACGCCCGCTCTCTCTCTCTGACGCTCGCCCGCTCTCTCTCTCTCTCTGACGCTCGCCCACTCTCTCTCTCTGACGCTCGCCCACTCTCTCTCTCTGACGCTCGCCCGCTCTCTCTCTCTCTCTGACGCTCGCCCGCTCTCTCTCTCTCTCTGACGCTCGCCCGTTCTCTCTCTTTCTCTGACGCTCGCCCGCTCTCTCTCTCTCTGACGCTCGCCCGCTCTCTCTCTCTCTGACGCTCGCCCGCTCTCTCTCTCTGACGCTCGCCCGCTCTCTCTCTCTGACGCTCGCCCGCTCTCTCTCTCTGACGCTCGCCCGCTCTCTCTCTCTGACGCTCGCCCGCTCTCTCTCTCTGACGCTCGCCCGCTCTCTCTCTCTGACGCTCGCCCGCTCTCTCTCTCTGACGCTCGCCCGCTCTCTCTCTCTGACGCTCGCCCGCTCTCTCTCTCTGACGCTCGCCCGCTCTCTCTCTCTGACGCTCGCCCGCTCTCTCTCTCTGACGCTCGCCCGCTCTCTCTCTCTGACGCTCGCCCGCTCTCTCTCTCTGACGCTCGCCCGCTCTCTCTCTCTGACGCTCGCCCGCTCTCTCTCTCTGACGCTCGCCCGCTCTCTCTCTCTGACGCTCGCCCGCTCTCTCTCTCTGACGCTCTGACGCTCGCACTCTCTGACGCTCGCACTCTCTGACGCTCGCACTCTCTGACGCTCGCACTCTCTGACGCTCGCACTCTCTGACGCTCGCACTCTCTGACGCTCGCACTCTCTGACGCTCGCACTCTCTGACGCTCGCACTCTCTGACGCTCGCACTCTCTGACGCTCGCACTCTCTGACGCTCGCACTCTCTGACGCTCGCACTCTCTGACGCTCGCACTCTCTGACGCTCGCACTCTCTGACGCTCGCACTCTCTGACGCTCGCACTCTCTGACGCTCGCACTCTCTGACGCTCGCACTCTCTGACGCTCGCACTCTCTGACGCTCGCACTCTCTGACGCTCGCACTCTCTGACGCTCGCACTCTCTGACGCTCGCACTCTCTGACGCTCGCACTCTCTGACGCTCGCACTCTCTGACGCTCGCTCTCTCTGACGCTCGCCCCGCTCTCTGTCTCTGACGCTCGCCCGCTCTCTCTCTCTCTGACGCTCGCACTCTCTGACGCTCGCACTCTCAGGCGCTCGCACTCTCTCAGGCGCTCGACCCCTCTCAGGCGCTCGACCCCTCTCAGGCGCTCGACCCCTCTCAGGCGCTCGACCCCTCTCAGGCGCTCGACCCCTCTCTCCCTCTCTCTCTCTCTCTCTCTCTGCCTCAGGCGCTCGACCCCTCTCTCTCTCTCTCTCTCTCTCTCTGCCTGAGGCACTCGACCCCTCTCTCTCTCTCTCTTTCACTCTCTCTGCCTCAGGCGCTCGACCACTCTCTCTCTCTCTCTCTCTCTCTGCCTCAGGCGCTCGACCACTCTCTCTCTCTCTCTCTCTCTCTGCCTCAGGCACTCGACCCCTCTCTCTTTCTCTCTTTCACTCTCTCTGCCTCAGGCGCTCGACCACTCTCTCTCTCTCTCTCTCTGCCTCAGGAGCTTGACCCCTCTCTCTCTCTCTCTGCCTCAGGTGCTCGACCCCCCCTCTCTCTCTCTCTCTCTCTCTCTGCCTCAGGCGCTCGACCCCTCTCTTTCTCTCTCTCTCTGCCTCAGGCGCTCGACCCCTCTCTCTCTCTCTCTCTGCCTCAGACGCTCGTCCGCTCTCTCTCTCTCTCTCTGCCTCAGACGCTCGACCCCTCTCTCTCTGCCTCAGACGCTCGACCCCTCTCTCTCTGCCTCAGACGCTCGACCCCTCTCTCTCTGCCTCAGACGCTCGACCCCTCTCTCTCTGCCTCAGACGCTCAACCCCTCTCTCTCTGCCTCAGACGCTCGACCCCTCTCTCTGCCTCAGACGCTCAACCCCTCTCTCTCTGCCTCAGACGCTCGACCCCTCTCTCTCTGCCTCAGACGCTCGACCCCTCTCTGCCTCAGACGCTCGACCCCTCTCTCTCTGCCTCAGACGCTCGACCCCTTTCTGCCTCAGACACACGAACCCTCTCTGCCTCAGACGCTCGACCCCTCTCTCTCTGCCTCAGATGCTCGACCACTCTCTGCCTCTTTCTCACAAGCTCACTCTGTGATGCTTGTTCATTCTCCCACTCTGAGACGCTCGCCCTCTCGCACTCTCTGACGCTCGCCCTCTCGCACTCTCTGACGCTCGCCCTCTCGCACTCTCTGACGCTCGCCCTCTCGCACCCTCTGACGCTCGCCCTCTCGCACCCTCTGACGCTCGCCCTCTCGCACCCTCTGACGCTCGCCCTCTCGCACTCTCTGACGCTCGCCCTCTCGCACTCTCTGACGCTCGCCCTCTCGCACTCTCTGACGCTCGCCCTCTCGCACTCTCTGACGCTCGCCCTCTCGCACTCTCTGACGCTCGCCCTCTCGCACTCTCTGACGCTCGCCCTCTCGCACTCTCTGACGCTCGCCCTCTCGCACTCTCTGACGCGCCCGCTCTCTCTCTCTGACGCTCGCCCGCTCTCTCTCTCTGACGCTCGCCCGCTATCTCTCTCTCTGACGCTCGCCCGCTCTCTCTCTCTCTGACGCTCGCCCGCTCTCTCTCTCTCTGACGCTCGCCCGCTCTCTCTCTCTCTGACGCTCGCCCGCTCTCTCTCTCTCTGACGCTCGCCCGCTCTCTCTCTCTCTGACGCTCGCCCGCTCTCTCTCTCTCTGACGCTCGCCCCGCTCTCTCTCTCTCTGACGCTCGCCCGCTCTCTCTCTCTCTGACGCTCGCCCGCTCTCTCTCTCTCTGACGCTCGCCCCGCTCTCTCTCTCTCTGACGCTCGCCCGCTCTCTCTCTCTCTGACGCTCGCCCCGCTCTCTCTCTCTCTGACGCTCGCCCGCTCTCTCTCTCTCTGACGCTCGCCCGCTCTCTCTCTCTCTGACGCTCGCCCGCTCTCTCTCTCTCTCTGACGCTCGCCCGCTCTCTCTCTCTGACGCTCGCCCGCTCTCTCTCTCTGACGCTCGCCCGCTCTCTCTCTCTGACGCTCGCCCTCTCTCTCTCTCTGACGCTCGCCCCGCTCTCTGACGCTCGCCCGCTCTCTGACGCTCGCCCGCTCTCTGACGCTCGCCCGCTCTCTGACGCTCGCCCGCTCTCTGACGCTCGCCCGCTCTCTGACGCTCGCCCGCTCTCTGACGCTCGCCCGCTCTCTGACGCTCGCCCGCTCTCTGACGCTCGCCCGCTCTCTGACGCTCGCCCGCTCTCTGACGCTCGCCCGCTCTCTGACGCTCGCCCGCTCTCTGACGCTCGCCCGCTCTCTGACGCTCGCCCGCTCTCCGACGCTCGCCCGCTCTCTCTCTCTCTCTGACGCTCGCCCGCTCTCTCTCTCTCTGACGCTCGCCCGCTCTCTCTCTCTCTGACGCTCGCCCGCTCTCTCTCTCTCTCTGACGCTCGCCCGCTCTCTCTCTCTCTCTGACGCTCGCCCGCTCTCTCTCGCTCTGACGCTCGCCCCGCTCTCTCTCTCTCTGACGCTCGCCCGCTCTCTCTCTCTCTGACGCTCGCCCGCTCTCTCTCTCTGACGCTCGCCCCGCTCTCTCTCTCTGACGCTCGCCCGCTCTCTCTCCTCTCTGACGCTCGCCCTCTCTGACGCTCGCCCTCTCTGACGCTCGCCCTCTCTGTCGCTCGCCCTCTCTGTCGCTCGCCCTCTCTGACGCTCGCCCTCTCTGACGCTCGCCCTCTCTGACGCTCGCCCTCTCTGTCGCTCGCCCTCTCTGTCGCTCGCCCTCTCTGTCGCTCGCCCTCTCTGTCGCTCGCCCTCTCTGTCGCTCGCCCTCTCTGTCGCTCGCCCTCTCTGTCGCTCGCCCTCTCTGTCGCTCGCCCTCTCTGTCGCTCGCCCTCCTCGGACGCTCGCCCTCTCGGACGCTCGCCCTCTCGGACGCTCGCCCTCTCGGACGCTCGCCCTCTCGGACGCTCGCCCTCTCGGACGCTCGCCCCGCTCTCTCTCTCTCTCTCTCTGACGCTCGCCCGCTCTCTCTCTCTCTCACTCTGACGCTCGCCCCGCTCTCTCTCTCTCTCTGACGCTCGCCCGCTCTCTCTCTCTCTCTCTCTGACGCTCGCCCGCTCTCTCTCTCTCTCTCTCTGACGCTCGCCCCGCTCTCTCTCTCTCTCTCTGACGCTCGCCCGCTCTCTCTCTCTGACGCTCGCCCCGCTCTCTCTCTGACGCTCGCCCGCTCTCTCTCTCTGACGCTCGCCCGCTCTCTCTCTCTGACGCTCGCCCGCTCTCTCTGACGCTCGCCCGCTCTCTCTCTCTGACGCTCGCCCGCTCTCTCTCTCTGACGCTCGCCCGCTCTCTCTCTCTGACGCTCGCCCGCTCTCTCTCTCTGACGCTCGCCCCGCTCTCTCTCTCTGACGCTCGCCCCGCTCTCTCTCTCTCTCTGACGCTCGCCCGCTCGCTCTCTCTCTCTCTCTGACGCTCGCTCGCTCTCTCTCTCTCTGACGCTCTCTCTCTCTGACGCTCTCTCTCTCTGACGCTCTCTCTCTCTCTGACGCTCGCTCGCTCTCTCTCTCTGACGCTCTCTCTCTCTGACGCTTTCTCTCTGACGCTCGCTCGCTAGCTCTCTGACGCTCGCTCGCTAGCTCTCTGACGCTCGCTCTCTGACGCTCTCTCTCTCTCTGACGCTCACTCTCTGACGCTCTCTCTCTCTCTCTGACGCTCGCCCTCTCTGACGCTCGCCCTCTCTGACGCTCGCCCTCTCTGACGCTCGCCCTCTCTGACGCTCGCCCTCTCGGACGCTCGCCCTCTCGGACGCTCGCCCTCTCGGACGCTCGCCCTCTCGGACGCTCGCCCTCTCGGACGCTCGCCCTCTCGGACGCTCGCCCTCTCGGACGCTCTCTCTCTCTCTGCCTCAGGAGCTTGACCCCTCTCTCTCTCTGCCTCAGGTGCTCGACCCCCCCTCTCTCTCTCTCTCTCTCTCTGCCTCAGGCGCTCGACCCCTCTCTTTCTCTCTCTCTCTGCCTCAGGCGCTCGACCCCTCTCTCTCTCTCTCTCTCTGCCTCAGACGCTCGTCCGCTCTCTCTCTCTCTCTCTGCCTCAGACGCTCGACCCCTCTCTGCCTCAGACGCTCGACCCCTCTCTCTCTGCCTCAGACGCTCGACCCCTCTCTTTCTGCCTCAGACGCTCGACCCCTCTCTCTCTGCCTCAGACGCTCAACCCCTCTCTCTCTGCCTCAGACGCTCGACCCCTCTCTCTGCCTCAGACGCTCAACCCCTCTCTCTCTGCCTCAGACGCTCGACCCCTCTCTCTCTGCCTCAGACGCTCGACCCCTCTCTGCCTCAGACGCTCGACCCCTCTCTGCCTCAGACGCTCGACCCCTCTCTCTCTGCCTCAGACGCTCGACCCCTTTCTGCCTCAGACACACGAACCCTCTCTGCCTCAGACGCTCGACCCCTCTCTCTCTGCCTCAGATGCTCGACCACTCTCTGCCTCTTTCTCACAAGCTCACTCTGTGATGCTTGTTCATTCTCCCACTCTGAGACGCTCGCCCTCTCGCACTCTCTGACGCTCGCCCTCTCGCACTCTCTGACGCTCGCCCTCTCGCACCCTCTGACGCTCGCCCTCTCGCACCCTCTGACGCTCGCCCTCTCGCACCCTCTGACGCTCGCCCTCTCGCACCCTCTGACGCTCGCCCTCTCGCACTCTCTGACGCTCGCCCCTCTCGCACTCTCTGACGCTCGCCCTCTCGCACTCTCTGACGCTCGCCCTCTCGCACTCTCTGACGCTCGCCCTCTCGCACTCTCTGACGCTCGCCCTCTCGCACTCTCTGACGCTCGCCCTCTCGCACTCTCTGACGCGCCCGCTCTCTCTCTCTGACGCTCGCCCGCTCTCTCTCTCTGACGCTCGCCCGCTCTCTCTCTCTGACGCTCGCCCGCTCTCTCTCTCTGACGCTCGCCCACTCTCTCTCTCTCTGACGCTCGCCCGCTCTCTCTCTCTCTGACGCTCGCCCGCTCTCTCTCTCTCTGACGCTCGCCCGCTCTCTCTCTCTCTGACGCTCGCCCCGCTCTCTCTCTCTCTGACGCTCGCCCGCTCTCTCTCTCTCTGACGCTCGCCCGCTCTCTCTCTCTCTGACGCTCGCCCGCTCTCTCTCTCTCTGACGCTCGCCCGCTCTCTCTCTCTCTGACGCTCGCCCGCTCTCTCTCTCTCTGACGCTCGCCCGCTCTCTCTCTCTCTGACGCTCGCCCCGCTCTCTCTCTCTCTGACGCTCGCCCGCTCTCTCTCTCTCTGACGCTCGCCCCGCTCTCTCTCTCTCTGACGCTCGCCCGCTCTCTCTCTCTGACGCTCGCCCGCTCTCTCTCTCTGACGCTCGCCCGCTCTCTCTCTCTCTCTGACGCTCGCCCGCTCGCTCTCTCTCTCTCTCTGACGCTCGCTCGCTCTCTCTCTCTCTGACGCTCTCTCTCTCTGACGCTCTCTCTCTCTGACGCTCTCTCTCTCTCTGACGCTCGCTCGCTCTCTCTCTCTGACGCTCTCTCTCTCTGACGCTTTCTCTCTGACGCTCGCTCGCTAGCTCTCTGACGCTCGCCTCGCTAGCTCTCTGACGCTCGCTCTCTGACGCTCTCTCTCTCTCTGACGCTCACTCTCTGACGCTCTCTCTCTCTCTCTGACGCTCGCCCTCTCTGACGCTCGCCCTCTCTGACGCTCGCCCTCTCTGACGCTCGCCCTCTCTGACGCTCGCCCTCTCGGACGCTCGCCCTCTCGGACGCTCGCCCTCTCGGACGCTCGCCCTCTCGGACGCTCGCCCTCTCGGACGCTCGCCCTCTCGGACGCTCGCCCTCTCGGACGCTCGCCCTCTCGGACGCTCTCTCTCTCTCTCTCTCTGCCTCAGGAGCTTGACCCCTCTCTCTCTCTGCCTCAGGTGCTCGACCCCCCCTCTCTCTCTCTCTCTCTCTCTGCCTCAGGCGCTCGACCCCTCTCTTTCTCTCTCTCTCTGCCTCAGGCGCTCGACCCCTCTCTCTCTCTCTCTCTCTGCCTCAGACGCTCGTCCGCTCTCTCTCTCTCTCTCTGCCTCAGACGCTCGACCCCTCTCTGCCTCAGACGCTCGACCCCTCTCTCTCTGCCTCAGACGCTCGACCCCTCTCTTTCTGCCTCAGACGCTCGACCCCTCTCTCTCTGCCTCAGACGCTCAACCCCTCTCTCTCTGCCTCAGACGCTCGACCCCTCTCTCTGCCTCAGACGCTCAACCCCTCTCTCTCTGCCTCAGACGCTCGACCCCTCTCTCTCTGCCTCAGACGCTCGACCCCTCTCTGCCTCAGACGCTCGACCCCTCTCTGCCTCAGACGCTCGACCCCTCTCTCTCTGCCTCAGACGCTCGACCCCTTTCTGCCTCAGACACACGAACCCTCTCTGCCTCAGACGCTCGACCCCCTCTCTCTCTGCCTCAGATGCTCGACCACTCTCTGCCTCTTTCTCACAAGCTCACTCTGTGATGCTTGTTCATTCTCCCACTCTGAGACGCTCGCCCTCTCGCACTCTCTGACGCTCGCCCTCTCGCACTCTCTGACGCTCGCCCTCTCGCACCCTCTGACGCTCGCCCTCTCGCACCCTCTGACGCTCGCCCTCTCGCACCCTCTGACGCTCGCCCTCTCGCACCCTCTGACGCTCGCCCTCTCGCACCCTCTGACGCTCGCCCTCTCGCACTCTCTGACGCTCGCCCTCTCGCACTCTCTGACGCTCGCCCTCTCGCACTCTCTGACGCTCGCCCTCTCGCACTCTCTGACGCTCGCCCTCTCGCACTCTCTGACGCTCGCCCTCTCGCACTCTCTGACGCTCGCCCTCTCGCACTCTCTGACGCGCCCGCTCTCTCTCTCTGACGCTCGCCCGCTCTCTCTCTCTGACGCTCGCCCGCTCTCTCTCTCTGACGCTCGCCCGCTCTCTCTCTCTCTGACGCTCGCCCGCTCTCTCTCTCTCTGACGCTCGCCCGCTCTCTCTCTCTCTGACGCTCGCCCCGCTCTCTCTCTCTCTGACGCTCGCCCGCTCTCTCTCTCTCTGACGCTCGCCCGCTCTCTCTCTCTGACGCTCGCCCGCTCTCTCTCTCTCTGACGCTCGCCCCGCTCTCTCTCTCTCTGACGCTCGCCCGCTCTCTCTCTCTCTGACGCTCGCCCCGCTCTCTCTCTCTCTGACGCTCGCCCGCTCTCTCTCTCTCTGACGCTCGCCCGCTCTCTCTCTCTCTGACGCTCGCCCCGCTCTCTCTCTCTCTGACGCTCGCCCCGCTCTCTCTCTCTCTGACGCTCGCCCGCTCTCTCTCTCTCTGACGCTCGCCCGCTCTCTCTCTCTGACGCTCGCCCGCTCTCTCTCTCTGACGCTCGCCCGCTCTCTCTCTCTGACGCTCGCCCGCTCTCTGTCTCTGACGCTAGCCCGCTCTCTGTCTCTGACGCTAGCCCGCTCTCTGTCTCTGCGCTCGCCCGCTCTCTGACGCTCGCCCCGCTCTCTGACGCTCGCCCCCGCTCTCTGACGCTCGCCCGCTCTCTGACGCTCGCCCCCGCTCTCTGACGCTCGCCCGCTCTCTGACGCTCGCCCCGCTCTCTGACGCTCGCCCGCTCTCTGACGCTCGCCCGCTCTCTGACGCTCGCCCCGCTCTCTGACGCTCGCCCGCTCTCTGACGCTCGCCCGCTCTCTGACGCTCGCCCCGCTCTCTGACGCTCG